>JAMKCH010043877.1:0-12223 GCA_023653785.1 Ophioderma brevispina | reverse complement strand
TTGCGCCATGTACGTGTCTACGCTCATCCATTGGTTGTTCCGTCTGCTCAGGCCAGTCAAGTTAGAGGTCATTATCGAGATCGAGAGGTGGTACTATTTTCGGGACTATTTCACCATGGACGGACGTAAGTTTGGCGTTTCCAGCTCCGCCATTGAATTACAATCAGGGATTCCAATTCAATTACAAAATCACTTTTATGAAAATTTTTTGAGCATCACCACTCGCGGGTATAGTTTACTAGACAATTACCAACACAACTGTGCAAAAATCTCAGATTTTGAAAATTTGGGGTGCTCTTCAAAAATGTGCTATTATTGCTTTAAGACACCGGTTCATAATCTCAACTTGTTTGGGGTAAGTCGGGCGGACGAGGCTGGAGATCACGAAATGCATTTTAAAAGTGTAACATAAATATTATATAAATCACACCTGTTAACGAGACTGTGCTGTTCAAATGATTTGGTTCAGACCAGTATGTGGTAGTTTTACCAAGTGACTGCTTTTTATACACGTTGTGATCTGTTAATTTTTGTCTCAATACAGTAACATACTCATACTCATTAATGCTCAACCTACCTACTCCATTATGATTTAATACTGTATGGCATAAGTCTGCTCCAACTTCCCAATACGTCCATACACACACACACACCTCTACACACACACACACACACACACACACATACACACACCATCACCACCACCAATACACATCCATACATACACATTAGACATACACATTTACACCCAATACTACCGATGATATTCTTTCACAGAGAATGCTACAATCTGCTATATTGTAGTTAATTTTATTTTTGCACTAAATGATGCAACTATCACATGTCTTATCATCTTATACTCACACACAAAAACAAATCCACATGAACACACACACACACACACACGCACACTTTCCCACATTAAACAATACTACCAGCAGTTATATTAAATCTTTTTTTAATTTAATGCATCTAATATTATGTTTTATATTATACACCGGCATGCAATTGTTACTTTGTACCAGTATTATTGGTAAAGTTGTATAAATATTTCTAAGTACCTGGTTGTACTATTAGTTTGTTTGTTAATAATTTCCACACCTTTGGTTTTGGTATTTTTTCCAATAAGTTTTATAGTTTCCTGACTTAATCTTTTATTGCGTACATTTTCCTTATAAAATTGTGTTTGATATATTTAATACTTAAGATATTTTGTAGTTTATTTTGTATTTGTCGTATTTGTAACCTTAGTCTTAGTGTTCTTCATGTCTGATTCCTTGCCTAGGTCTTTTCCAACCTTCAAGCCTTTTCTTTTGACAGCTCTCTCTTCCCATCTGATGATCCCTCTGACACCACTGACGTCACTAGTGCTAATAATGACATCTCTTGTCACTATTACTCCAACAACACCATTTACACCCATCATCCTAATATCAACAATTGTAATTTATCTCTCTTCCATTTGAACACCAGCAGTCTCAACAAACACTCCAATGATGTTGTGAACTACTTGGCTTCCTTACAACACCAGCTTTGATATCTATGGTTTCTCCGAGACTTGGTTTACTGGAGAAGGCGACGCGAATTTAGTTGATATCGCAGATTATTCAATTGAGAATTGTATTCGTCAAGGTCGTCGGGGAGGTGGTGTATCTCTATTCATTAAGCCTGATTTAAATTATCGCTGCAGGCCCGACCTAACCGTTAACTGTACTGACTGCGATTCTCTTTTTATCGAAGTCTCTCTTAATTCCATCAAAACAATAATTGGCATTGTTTATAAACCTGAGTATGTTATCCATAATGACTTTTTACTACAGCTAGGTAACACTCTTAACATTATATCTTCTGAAAATAAACCTTGCTATATTATGGGTGACTTCAATTTAAATCTTCTATCTCACGAAACCGATTCCAAAGTCAGCGATTTCATCAATATCTTTTATTCCCATGATTTTATCCCCAGCATCGATCGCCCAACTCGAATTAAGACTAACATTCATGGCCACACAAGTGTCTCCCTTATTGACAATATTTTTACCAATGATATCGTTTCACGTATCTGGTGTCATTGTTACTGACTTATCCGACCATTTCCCTGTATTTCTCACTCAACAAACATTTAGGCCTATTAACACTACCACCACTTCACATACCTCAAAGTCGCGTCAATTTAAATCCAATAACATCAAAGGCTTAACTAATGCACTTTCTTTAATAGATATTATAAATTCGACCGACCCGGATATGGCCTATAATTCTTTCATCTCAAAGTTTACAGAGCTCATGGATATCCACTGTCCAATTAAAACTAAACTAATTTCAAAACGTAATTCACCTAAAAAGCCATGGGTTACCAAAGGTCTAATTAAATCACTTCAAACTAAAGATAAACTTTATAAATTTTATATCTCAAAACCGACTTTCGAAAACAAAATTAAATATACTACTTACCGTAATCATCTTAATTCTCTTTTTCGGCTGAGTAAAAAGTCTTACACCACTAATAAAATTGAAACTAATAAAAACAACACCAAACAAATGTGGCATACACTAAATCAATTGTTAGGTCGCAATAAGAAAACCAAGCTACCGGATTTTTTTCCTTGATAAGGATGGCAACAAGATCGTCAACGACGAGGAAATAGCCGAGAACTACAATAAATGTTTTGCTAATATCGGTAAAGTCCTCGCGGAAAAAATATCTGAACCATCTAAAGATTTCAAGCCTCCTTTATCATCTTATAATAATCCCAATAGTTTATTCCTTACCCCAACAACTGCTGAAGAAATAATCGAGCTAACATCTAAGTTGAAGAACAGTTACAGTAGTGGTTCTGATGACATCAGCAACGATTTACTTAAACAAATCATCAATCCTATCAGTGAAGTCATCTCCCATATATTTAATCTTTCCCTTTCAACGGGTACTGTTCCATCTCTACTTAAAGTAGCTAATGTTATCCCCATTTTTAAAGCTGGAGATAAGCACGACTTCACTAACTACAGGCCTATCTCTATTTTACCAGCTATATCCAAGCTACTTGAAAAAATTGTCTATGCTCGAATTTTTAATTTTATAGAATATCACAACATTCTAACTCCAAAGCAATTTGGTTTTATGCCTAAACGATCCACGTATATGGCAATTAATGAACTTTATTGTTTAATAACTGACAACTTAGACAAAAAACTACACACGGTTGGTATATTTCTTGATTTAAGTAAGGCCTTTGATACCATAAATCATAACATTCTTTTGCATAAATTTAACAACTATGGTATCAGAGGCCTTGCTAACAAATGGATCAGAAGTTATCTTTCTGGTAGAAGTCAACGTGTCCTCTTCAACAACACCTTGTCCAGTTCAGTTCCCATTACGTGTGGAGTTCCTCAGGGCTCGATCCTAGGATCATTGCTCTTTTTATTATACATCAATGACCTTCCACTCTGCTCAAAAATTCCCAACTTTATTTTATTTGAAACAACTTTGGGTAGGTGATTATGGAAGGAATGGTTGAAGGCAAAAGAAGATGCAGGCCAAGAGCTCGGTGGTTCGACCAAATTAAGGCGGTTACAGGACACACTGTGCTATTCTATTGCTGAAGATCGTCATCTCTGGCATCGCATCTCTGAGGTCACCAACCAACCACTATTACTCGTCAATCTTCTTGCAAGTAGATTTTACAAGGCTGCTAAAATAATATCAAAGTAAAATACCTACAATAGCCTCCATATCTTGGGTCTTCTTTGAAGGACTGCGCTCGCGCCTATCTCTATAGCACGCTGTCCTTTTTGCAATTGCAAACAGTCCTGTATAGAATGGCCTTCTTCCCCATCGGCATGCATTCGTGTGTCAGCATCGCCGAGTTTGACACAAATTGTATGTATACCCTGAATTATATCTTTTAAATTTACCACCATTGACTTGGCTAGAAGTGGACAGTGCCTTGACCTAGAATTATTTTTATGCTAATGAGGTTACGTAAAGAGGTTTATTGATCTGGCCTTTTTGGGAAGAGACATTCTAATACCTGCAGATCACCCAATCAAAGCTCATTTGCGAAAGACCTTTCACATTCAGAGATTTCAAAGAGTTCCAGGGACTTGGTCGCGTGCCGAGCAAGCTCGTTCGCGGAGTGGCCCATCTCCTCTTTCCTTAGCGTTGGGGGCCCGACCCCCCCGTATTATGTTTGCTGTGGGGGTTTGCCACTCCTCCCCACAGCGAGTCTGTTACTTTCCCAGCATTGATAATGCTTGTACCTCCATTTATACCCTGGGTGGAGAGGAGTAAATAAGGTAAAGCGACTTATCAAGGCCACAACACGTTGGCCGCATGGGACTCGAACCACGACCTTTGGTTGTCGGGGCGACGCTCAAATCCACTGGACCACACGTGCTATCCCCGTATGATGCCAGCAATAAATCAGAAAGCTAAACGCTCCCCAGAGTTGATAGAATATATGTCAGCCCTATACATTGGCATTGCTCGTGGCTCTTTTTGAGGTAGTAAATATCTAACCCTTTCTTTTGACATTCTCTAATCTAAATATTAGCATCCGCACCCAGTTCCATACTTGCGAGAGTATCATGGTAACAAGTTTTTCTCACTACATGGTATATGACGGGATCTAATTATGGAAAAAAACTTCTACAAACGGGTCCGGGGACTTGTTGCAATATTCATGTGACAATTGCGCAAGAATGTTTCATTGTTATCCCCATAAAACAAAATCTTGTTCCACGTCTGAGTTGCCAACAGACAAAATTGCTCAATTTTGTCTTGAATTACAATCCACTTACTGACATTAAGTGAAAAACTACAATTCCTCAATATGATGCGTAAAGCAAAATAGCATTGTTACGACAAAGTATACACCAAGACGGCCCTTCTGGTACGAAAATTTACCCCCAAAGCTACAAAAGTAATACTTTACCTCTCAACTTGTATCCAATCATGTGATGTATGTATTGTGCTATCTCCAGGGATGCGTGCAGTATTTATTGGGAGTGGGTCCTTCAAAAAAGTTTGACCCAACTCTTTAAAAGTTTCTCCAAATTGTGGCATTTGTTGTCACAGATATCAGCAAAACGTGTAACATTAGTTTATATTAGTGTGTGCCATAGAAGAAAGATACATTAATCATTTGCCCAACAAGGTTAAAGAGACATGGCACATTTGAAAAATAGTGCGCCCTCAAGATTTTTCAAAATCACTATTTGTGCATTGTTGTAAGGCTTTTATACAAAAGCCCTCACCTCACCCGAAATGATTAAGACCAAATCATCACTTCCTTTATGGGTGAAAAAAAACAGAACGATTTTATCATTAAACGTCGCGGCGACGTTAAATTCAGCAGACGACGAAAATGGCATTTAACACAAGAACACCACGCAGTATGCATGTTTTCCCACGCTATGCCCACTGGTTTGGAATCGGGTCTTATAACCTTTGTGGTTTAATATCAGTGAGTAGAGTCCAAAATATTCTGTAATATACACATTTGTTGATTAAAGTTATGGAAAACTTAACGTTGGCCTACAAATTACCTGGCTTTCTTACCTCATATCATGTCCCTATCTTTTTGGGGGTAATGGTTATTTTTATGTGAAATATATCTCCTGTTCTTCCAATGGCCTAGATTATCATTTGAGAGCAAATTGAAGAAAGGACATTGCCGGATAGGAGAGAAGGAGCCCCTCTATAATCATACTAGTTATATTTTCACCACAATTTTTGAGTTGTATATAGTGATACGGTATGTTTTTGTATGTACAAGTTCATTGTTTGTTTTTGGCAATCTATGTAGTGTTCCGCCCCCCAGAAAACAAAAATGCAGAATGAGGTCTTTCAACACCAAGAACCAGAACGCACGCACATTAATGTTGCTAAATAATATAAGCGCACATCCTTGCAACGCGGCATGTGTTCTTGGGTGGAAAGGCTTCCAATATGGAATTTCATTACCCATTGAAGCCTGTATTATAACTTTACAATAAAACAGACTTTTGGGGAATTTATGTAAAGTGAGATTTTTTGAAAACCAGCAAAAGGTGGAAACTTTGCGCATGTCGCTTACTTTTTGCAAAACGTTTAAAGTTCATCCGTTCTCATGAAAACTACATAAGGGAGAGGGCGTCCTTCATTTCCTTATCCGGCGATGTCCGTTTCATATTTTGTGAAATGTGCCAGTGCCAGAGGGCTTTAAGCATATACCCCAAATTGTGGCTCTACTCCACAATCTTGGGGAGAAGGGTTAATCTATAATTGTAAACATTATTGTTTCTGATATAAATAACATCTTTAAAAAATCCACTAGAGTAAAAATCTCGAAAAACAAGTCCCCATAATTATGTTCTTTTTAATATTTTTTTCGATAATTTTTCATTATTTTGGTAGCCATCTTGGGAATAAGCGCCTTCTAGTAATGGTAAAGAACAACACTTGGCCCTAAAAATATATAGGAAATTCAATATGAATAAATTATCTAGAAAAATCACTCTATTTCAAAATGGCATTTGATCAATACTATGTTGTAGGCCAGTTTTAATTAATGTCTATGATTTGGCGGCCATTTTTAGAAAACAAACCCCATCATCTTATTCTGAACAACAATGTTTTGATTTGACCAAACATTCTAGGAGAGCACCTGGACAAAATTAATCCAGAACCCCGACCTATTAAATGATATTTTGTAAAAAAACATATGCTTTTAATGTCATTTCGATGATTTTGGCGGCCATTTTGAAAAAAACGCCCTCTATCATTCTCTGAAAAACACTGTTTGGTTTTAAAACATTTCTAAGTACACTTGGCCAATAATGCAGAACCCTTAACCCTATAAATGGTTTTTGTGGTAAACAATACGCTTTATTCGATTTTCTGTGATATTGGCGGCCATTTGAAAAAGCGCCCCAAGGTGACGAAATACGACACTGGGAAAAATTCGGCGAACAAGTTGAAAGCGAGTCCTTGTGATGGTCCTTGATAAATGAAAGTGAAAAATCAAAAGGTTGGCAAATTATCGCAATAGCTGACAACTGCTGCCTGGACTATACGGTTTGCAAGCATGTGCATATGAAATTGTATAAGGTGGAACGATCCGGGATGGTCCTGAAGAAGCATGAGTGTCAGCCCTGGTGCCACACGGTGTCTATGCTGCAGTAAGGTTCCACCAAGATGACGCCTGCCTGACGGCGCTTTCAAAGCTTTCCTCATATCGTCAGAGTCTTCCAAAAAAGGCCAATCGACCCATTTTGGCGAAATTGAGTTTTTGCACATTATGATACTATATCACAAGCTCTTTTCAATATACAAATATTGAGCAAAGATAACATTCCATTTTTAAGATATCTAGATTTCACTTTGGGAATCATACCAAATGCCACCAATGAAAGTCTTCTCAAACAGACCAATCGGCCTTCGTTGTTTGGCTGGTTGATGAAAACCACAGCACGGATGCTTATTAAGGAGCTATCGATCAATGGGTTACTGCGAGATTCATCTCTCGCTTGATCAAAAGCGGGGGGGGGGGGGGGGGGGGGGCTATTAGGAAGTCTGGACGAATTTTGTGCCACACTCAAAGATATTATAAATTTTTCCCGTATTTTAACTCAACAAGCAATTCTGCCGAATAAGTACTGTGAAAATTACAGTATACTGTTAAAAAATGATTCAATGCAAAACCTGAAACATATATATTTGGCGAGTTATTACAGAGATTGTGAATGTGGAGAGAAGACAAAGCAACTGAACGAACATCATAACTTAGTAGAGGGTCCTAGATCCACATGTCAACCAAAATGTTACGGTGCATATACTGTAAAATTCAGTAATTTTGTAAAACATGATATGCAAATGCATTAAACTGTAAAATATAAATAAATTTTGAAATGAAACTATTAAAGCTGGGGGTTAGGGTTTTGTTGGCAGCATTGCTTCCTCAGTGATTTTTCCTATAAGATTTACCGTATTTTTTTTCCTGTAAATAACTTCTAATTGAGATCCATAATAGTGTATAACAATGTTGATATAATTCAAATTCCAAATACAAGCCTCTCTGATAAATGTAATAGGCCTCGAAAATTGGACAAAAAAGTATTTACTATTTTTTTACTTACGTTCAAGAGTATGGGTCTTTTTTCCTGAGGTCCTTTTTTTTTACGGTGAAGCGCACGTTATTTCCGTCACATACAAGATGCATTTAGTATGTATAAACAAAAATATGCATTTTAGCTGCATGTGTTCTTTGCCAGACGTAGATTGTAAGATGTCTTGACTGTCTAAGCGACTATCCGGGGCGATGAGCACGGCCAAAAGGGAGCCTACGTGTAATCATTTTTGAATCAGCAACCAGTTGAGTTTTTATTTATTATTATTTTTTAATTGTTTTTAGACTACATAATAGTTAAAAAGGATCTTTTATTTTGTAAATGATGCAACTATACGTTTCATGAGACTAATTTCACAAATCCCCTTATTTCCTTTGAGAAGTGATAACACAACCATACATGTATACATTAATTTACGAGTAAATTGTGCAAAATAGTAACATTACTCAGTTTACAATACACCTGTTTGCTGGGCAAAATTAATTTGAGTTGTTGGAAGTTGTAATCAAGTAAAAGATTCAAATCAGCTAAGTTGGTAATTCACAGTTATAAACACAAGATAATTTTTAACCCCAGAACGGACATAAACAATCCCTGTCACTATGTGTAGCCTATTTTCACTCAAATTTGATGGTTTTATAGATAGTTCAAAAACTCTTGTTGAAACCCGTTCACGTTTTGGTATGCATTTGTCCATTTATTTACAATGTATTTCTTTGAAAAGGAAATAATGTATTACATAAATTCTTATGTTCTTATCTATTCCCTTTATGGTAGCATAGATCGCGGTTATTCGGTATTTGGGTTCATATCATCAGAGGGTCCCAGCTTTTATTCCTAGTTCATAGTAATTTGGCTTACCTGTTTAAACCGTTACTCTTCCATGATTCGTTTTACGACCAACTTAACCCGCGTCTACCCGAGCCATTTTTTTTAACAAAACTCCCGAAGGGGGTTGGGGTGGTTACCACCCCCTGTGATTTCCGTTTACTGAACAGCCGATTCCCTGTAAATTTGTTACCAAGGATAGCTTGCGTTTCTTATTTCATTAGTACCAAATAAGTCCACTCCCCACATTATGCGGTTCACTATGACGTCATAGTTGAGGAAGTGCGAAAATACTGAATGTAGGGTTTGAAATTGATTTTCGAAGGGGTTGCTAACCCCCCCTTAGGTATACGAGGTTAAGATCCATAATGCAATTTAAAAGAAACAAAAAAAAAAACAAAAAGGAACATCAAAATCGTTTTTGTTTTTCTCTTTCTTTCCTATAATTTTCCCACATACCTATTATTTTGAGTGCCAGCAACTTAGTTGATTCATATTTCACTAACTTGATACTTTATCTTGTTTACTAAATAAGCGCAATAAAGTATATGGTTTTGAGTAATGTAGACAAATTACATTCACATTTCAGCCATCTCAATTAAATACATGATTTATGGTAACTTCAAAGAATTTATGGTAACTTACTTAAAGGTAACTCCAAATTATTCAATAAAATTGAATGAAACCCGATTACGCTTATTGGGTAGATACAGGAAATTATTTTCCTTTCAATTCAAATAACGAAAGATGTTTAAAACATGAGAAAATCTCATTCTGGTATTTTCAATAAATTACCCTTTGATAATCAGAACTATGGCATTTGAAAATTGAAATCAAACGTCAGAAGTCTTCTCGGCAAGGGCCACTTAACCTCAAATGGTTTTTTTTTTTTACCATTTAAAGTTTGCACAACAGAAGTAATAAAGGCAACTACTGTGCGAGTGCTGTAACTCCAAAGGTGAAACCATATACGCAAATTATCTGTTTGATGACAAAAATTAAATTAATCCACGGGAATATCAATTCATTTCAAATTGTTCTGATATAACTCCGAAGTCCGTTTATTTTTACGAGTTTTAATATGTCATTTGACACTAATTGCTAATTACTCTTCCTATGGTTTTCGTTACTTGCAAGTAGTAAGCCCTACATGAATCTTGTATTTATTTCATGACAGTTGTGAACTACTGAAAATTTTAATAACTATAAATGTAAAAGATACCATAGGATTACAGCGTTGTTTTTAGTTATTGTCTGAAATACAGTATTCATTATAAACAGTGTTGTATATGTCGATCATTAGAATTAAAGTGTTTTCGTCCGAACGCCTTGTAATTTATACAAATAAAAATGACTTGATATTAAGATAAAGCTTTCTTCTTGATAACTAGTGATCTTTGATTCCTCTTACTCTGAAAAAAAGTATCAACATATACACCTTCAAGCAATAACAGATAAATCACAACTTCATCCACTTAACGTTTATGAAAGTTATTAGTCCAATAATCACAAACACCCAGAGGTTTCAACCGCTAGACATACGCTTTGGATGTCCTTAGTGTACTTACACATGGGGCCGAATCTCCAATTTGGAAATAAAGCAAAATACTGTAACAATTTTATGTCCAATTTACCCGGCTATAACGACTACAACTGGAGCGTTTATTCGAATTTTTTTCGAGAATCAACATTATCGACATTCAGTATATGATTTTTTTAATTATACGATTAGTACTAAAGTTTACCAGAAAAAATCTATAAATTTTACAAGAAAATTCTGGCGCAATCTTCCAACAAAACCCCGTAAACCATCTTTACAGGTTTCCATTCAAATAAACTGTATAAATTTATAATTTAACTGTATATTTATAGCTTGATTATTATATTGTACATTGAGTATAAATATTTGATTAAATCATATTCTAATACAAAAAAAAATTGTAGAACCGCATATCCTTCCTCTTTTCTATCTTCACTGCTGGGCACATTATTTTTGCCTGTAGAGACAATGACACCACCTTAGAAAACCGTACAAAAGCATAGATCCATTTCTATCGCCCTCCGCAGGCAAAGTATGTTCCCATGTTGAATACACTGCCTATGCGATCGATCGACTCTTTTGAGTACGTGCCAAACAGCTCAATGTGCATTCGTCTCCTTTGACATAGAAACAGATGACGTTTTTAGTTTTTTGCAAACAGACCAACACTTTGTAATTAAAAAATTTGACAAGGAAAAACAAGGATACTTGAATGGAAAGCGTGCTCAAAATGAAGACGTTTCACATGCTCACAATGTCGCACATAAAATCATTTTCCTAAAATGTTTCAAATTTTAGATATGCACGTTCATAATTCTCGAAAACCTCAATCGCCGATATCTCGAATGTGACTTTTGGTCGATTGGCCCTGTTTGGAAGATTCGTGACGAATCATTTTTGAGTTTTACAATCTGGTGGGGACAGTTCTCCGGCCACGGCGAAATCCTGCTTGTTCGTCAGGCAGATGGGTTCAACGATGGGGGCTCCAGCCGGGCCATGATCATCCTCTCAAGGATTTTGAAGGAGACACCCAGTAGTGATATTGGGCGGATATAATACCACATACCAAGCGTGAAAAATAGCTAAACTGTAATTCTTTTATTAGTATAGGAGCGAAATGCCAAGGATTCACACGGGAGGAAGGAAGGTCGGATTTATTTGGCAATCCCTCGGCAATTTAGGCACGCTATATAAATGCCCAGTTATCATGTATATAGATTCTATGTGTTAAGGCTCATGGATAACGGGCTTTTCTGTCATAACTGTGCAAAACGGTTTTAATATAAAGCAAAGGCCACACCCCTAAAACGACTCTTATCGTTACCTTCACGAAAATTGCGATCAACTATGACAATCAGGTTTAGAAAAAGGAAATTTGAGCAAATGTGGTGGCGATATGAGCCAGATCCTGTCATACGTCGGGTACATCCTGTGTTGCATGAGCTCCGTAGTCCTCGTGTGCGTTTGTAATACGTTCGTGCTTGGACCTTGTGGAGTCGATGGAGGCGTGGTAGACCATATACATGAGAATTACACTAATTTGAATAAATAAAGTTCTCAGCAGTCTTAGGGATTTTGGGGGAAATGGTGCGAAAATTGAATTTTCAAATGCATTTTTCCTTTCTTTCTTTCTTTTCTCCAAATTTCCTTCTACGAACTAAAAGTTCGCAGAACAAAATTGCTTTAAATGAGTCTTCTTGGCCGTATGGTACAAATTGGAGGAATCAATCAGCATATGATGCC
>JAMKCH010043876.1:0-32054 GCA_023653785.1 Ophioderma brevispina | reverse complement strand
ATTCAAACGACTGTAGCTTGGTCTATACCCAGAGGGTGTTTTGAATCAATCCCATGATTGCATTGCAATGTGCTTATCTGGTACTGTACTAAACACATGCCGTACTTAGGGATAAAAAGTGTTCCAAAAGTTCAAGAACACAAGAAATTTCATGATCATGTGAAAAAAATTCCCTAAGTACTTATGCTCTGTGGGCTAAAATGAGCCTAAAACGTCAGCGTTTTTGTAGTTAAGAATCGGCTTTTGGTGGGAATCACATGACCCAAGTGATGTTGAAATTGTTGGGATTGACGCAATACACCCCTTTGGTCTATACCTCACCGATGCGAATGATCTTTGAGCAAAAATTAAAGATAATAAACTAAGCTTCCAGATGATATTCACATGTGTTAGTAATATGTTCTTAAAAAAATCAAAATGGCGGACACAATCAGGGTCAAGTTTTTTTTTTATCAACACTGTATGTTTTTGCGTGTCTGTTTGTTGACTGTATTATAGATGGGCATATAGTCATTAATTTGGTCGTGATAACATCTCTTGATAACATCCGTCCGTCTGTGCAAATGGGATAAAAATGTCAACCCCGCATTAGTGTCGTCCAGCGGTAGACCATGGAACTTACATATGAGATTGTGCATGAAAAGTTTTCATTGGGAAAGAAATGCAGTATACTCAAAATCGAGAAAACTTGCCGAATTGCACCCAGAAGGAATACAGAAACAGGAACGCCACAGGATGATCCAAAATAGGGCTATTTGATTATGTGACGGGTTGTTAGGGTTTACTTGAGGTTTACGCGAGAAAAGTGTAATGCTTGTATGGAACGGAAATGAGTAACGTCAATGGAAGACAGTGGTCTTTAAAAAATTCGGAAAATTTTGAGACATCCGCAATGCGATTTGAATGTTAAATCACATGGTTTGCTCAATCAGAAGATGTGAAACGCATTCACACTTCCATGACAAACCATTAAATGTCAACCGATTGATTAAAAAAGTTATTTCCAAATTATCACGTGATCAATTATTGTCATTCAATTCAACAGTGATGGACTTGCTCTGATCTTCCATTGACGTTATCTCATTTCGGTCTCCACACAAACACTAACTTTTCTCGCGTAAACATATATGGTAAACCCTACCAATCCGTGGGACTTATTTTTTTTTTAATCTAAGACGACCTTCGTTAGCGGGACAAAACTTTTTGGATTTGATTTTTATTTTACGTTCATTTTAGATTTGTTTGTAAATCTTAAGGACTTATTTTAAAATAAGTGTTTTACAGAATTATTAATTTTAAATACAGAAAAAGTTGTGTCCACAGTAAAAGTCTCTTAGATTTAAAGTAAGTCCAATGATTTTAGAGAGTACACATTTCAATTCGCGGCAGTTGGGAGTAATTTGGCCGTTCCTGTGTCTGTATTCATTTTTCGCCCCTGAGTTGAATCGATAGCCAGCTCTTTGAATCCGCCCTATTTATGGAACATGGCAATTAAATCAAAATGCTTCTCACACTCTAGGATTCGGCGAAATAACATTTGGTTTGAAAAACACACTTTGGCATTCAATGCGTCATAGGTGGTTAGGAACTGATGGGGCAATTTGAAATCATTTCGTGAAGTATGAAATCTTTTTTCTTCATGTTGCAATACTTTTGTCTAGTGTGTGATAAAGTCTTTTATTTGTATTTTTGAATTAAGTTTTCAATTTTCAGCATATCAACAATCCCCCTACAAGTTATTATTTCATAAAAATCAGTTTTTTCCCCCCTCATCACATTTGAATTATACTCTATCCATTTTTTCCGAAGTCTTATTCAGGTCTCATTTCACTGCATTTATTGAAGAGGTGTAGTCAAATATTTATGATATACAGTTTTACCCATGTGTTCGTTTTTATATAGGGCAAAAAATTTGTTTTCCAGTGGCGGCGCATTTGATTTTGGAGCCTTTTTACGGCATTCTTTTTTTTTTTAAATTTGATTTAACTGAGAATTTGCAATGTCTACACCAAACTTGAAGTTTCATTTACAGAAAAATATAGTTTCCAAAGGATAATTTTGTTTGTGTAAACTAATAATTTGACAGTCAAAATGTCTTGAAACAGTTTTGACTTCCATTTGGCCCAATTTGATCCATTCTGGGGCAAATCATTTAAAAAATAGATAAAAACATCAAATAAAAAATGTCTTTCGCATTTAGGTTTTGACAAATTACGGAACAACCTTTTTTGCTGTATATGAGCTATTTATTAAGTTGACAACCGCACAACGCCATACTCTGTTTTTCGAGCTGTCACAAATACAGTCTATGGAATTATAATTTGTTTACATACTATAAATTGTAATATTTCTACAGGTTATTAGGTTTTTCTTTTGATTTGATTTAGAGAATAATAAAGGTATGATTTTGGGACCGGTACTCTCTTTACTCTCTTTACGACGAATTGAACCCAAGGCATACCATTATTTTAAGTGGAAGGAACAGGCCAGAGGCCGAGTTCTTCCACGCAAATAAATGTGTCGCCGGGTTCAATTCGTCGTAAAGAGAGTCCCGGTTTCCCAAAATCATACTTTATTCTCATTCTTAAAAATAGCTTCATATTAAGGTCATCTTAACCCAATTTCGCGATGCTTTACCGGCTTAAATACAACAGAAAGGACTGCCACCACCCAGTGACAACAATCGACAACCCTTTAACGCAACGATCATACGCAACGAGACGGAACGTTGGCGGCGAGAGCGAACGTAGCAAAACGCGGTCATGACGCGAGCCTTCAACCTAAAAATAACTCGATACGCAGCGCGTACTACTGGTTCAATTGTCGAATCGAACCCGGGCCATCAGCCAATTAAATTGCGTACATTTTCACAGCTGTTTTAAGAATGCACGGTCGATTGTATTGTATTTTAATTAGTGTTGTGATCCAATAAAGTACATGCCAACTAAGTTTGAAACGTGGCGGTTAAAAAAGACAATGGACTATTTTAACAAGCTTTCAGCACTCTTAAAATGTTGTATAGATTGAATAACCGTCTCCTCTGACTTATCCAATGTCCAAAATGCAGCTTAACATCATAGTCTTTCTGTTGAGAATTCAACCACGCTGAAAGCTTGTTTAAAAATAGCCCAGGAAGCCATATTAGTTTGTTCGCTCTACATATAAAATAGAAGTCTTTTGCACGCATTTTCCAAGTTTATTTCCCATGTTCTGTGGTAAATTATATATCAAGGTCAATGAGAATAAATGGCTTCTTGGTCATTGACCTAGTTTTAACAATATCATGAAACCTCTTCTTGTTTTAACCCCCTTATCCACAACCACAATTTGGCATCATATTTTACCGTGTCACAGAACCTTTGAACCTTGACTAATGTACACATAAAATTTAACCTTTAATTTGGTAATTTTTACCGTTGTTACTACCTCTCGTGGTGCCAGGTCCGAATACCCTTTTAAACACACCAAATGAGTCTTGTACACAAATGATCTGAATTTTGAACAGTATAGGTTAAGAGCCCATAATTTCTGTTACGGCCTCACAGGACGCCAAGGTCGAAATACCTCTATAACACAAACAAATGAGCGTGTGCACAATGATCTGAATTTTGAACAGTAACCAGGGTAAGAGCCCCTACTTTCTGTTTACGGCATCACATGGATGCCAAGGTCAGAAAAACTCTTTAAAAACAACAAAATTCAGTCTTGTGCAACCAAATGATCTGAATTTGGAACAGTACAGGTTAAGAGACCCTAATTTCTGTTACGGCACCACATGGATTTCAAGGTCAGAAAAGACAAACATTTTGTTACGCGTCACCTTGACCAAGCCAAAAACCACCTCAAAAATACGATTCAAACTCCTGAAGAACTAGACAATACACTGTAAGCTTGATTACAAATTTTAGGACAAAGTATTTATTTTATTGTGTGTTTCAATCAAATCTCATTCAAACATCGATTAGTTATCCATAATCAAAGATCAATCTATAATAAAGTTGTTAATAATGAACTAATAAACTTACTAAATGGTGTGTGCCGCGACGCGGGGTGCAGCAAGATTACTATAAAGGTGCAGAACTGCAAAGACTTCTGGCGGAATCAGTCGGAACACAAACAAAAAACCTTTTTTTAAATTTCCCCACCCCCCAATTTCCAATAGCGGGACGTGCCACGGATAGATATTTTGCCCTTTTTACTGATGATTACCCTAGCTCCTAATGACTCCCGAGGCTTGGAGGTCGACTAAATCTAAAGTCCAAATGTGCGCCAGCTGTTTATCCTTGGAAACTCAGAGGCCACAAAATATGGAAACCGAAGACGGCTATACAATCGGACAAAACTGATGGAGCTGAGACTACTATGGAAAATGTCCACTACGAAGAATATATTTGACTGCGATTACGGTCGCTGTCAAAGTGACGAACTAGGGTGTCCTATACTCTATACATAAATTGGTATGATGTTTGACTAATCTGACTCATCTCTCTCAACCAGAGCTTTATATATCCTCTCAAACAATACTAGAAGGATTGGTCCTCTCTATATGAGTCATGTGCTAAATATAGTCCAATATGTCATGCGTCTGGAAATGCCTTTACCAGTCCCATGTATCTGTATGATTGGATCTCATAGGCAGATACTCACGGACTGGTAATTTACAGAAATGAGCCCACCTCTGATTCAGAGACGTTCAGTGAAGCACATTCTAATGAATTCGCTAAGGTTCAGGTACATTCCAGACGTTTTCCCCGCTTTTCTGAGCTATTCTGAGGCTCGTTTGTTTCATTCTATTGCTGTACACAAACAGTGATTGCACACAAACCAGGTATATTTTGTTATTACATTATGTAGATTAATTTACAAGATTTATGTGCTAATTTATGACTTAATCTTACTCAGCTGAAATAATCATTGCGTAAATTCTTGGGGCTGTTGGAACACTTTAAAACAAACAATGCGCATGTACGTGCGCACTCGATTCCAAGGAACTTATAGAACGTTAACATAATCATCACATCCTTATGAAAATCAGTGACATACGAAATTCAACCAAAACCACAATTGTCGGACAGCCGGATAGTGACCTGTTAGAATTTTTTTTGTTCATGGAAATAAAAAATATCCCGAGATAAGATTCGAGCAGAGAATAAAATTAATCCTCAAGATAATAAATAAAGATGTCTACTGGATCGTAAAAATTTTCGTCATCCACACTTTTAGACGTAGGATATGTACATGCCAAAATGTGGCTTTGATCAAATTGAGGTGCTGTTTCCCATGGAAATATATGAATATCTCTTAAAATATGTAACTCTTGCCATGCAGAAGGCGATACAGCATCCCAAAGATTAATATTTGCCAATTTGTTGTTATAACCATTCAATATTTGTTTACTTTCATGGACATATTCTGAATCAGCGTGTAAAAGCATTTAAATGAGAGCAAACAAGCCTAGTCTGTGTGGTTTTTTTAGATTAGCTCCCCAAATGAACCTGAAATATTTGGGAAGTCATAATTATTCAAAAAGACAGAATTGCCGAGGGAAAGAGTTAAGGGCCAAATGATTACGCTGGCTATTGATGAAAATTCTTTTATAAACATGGTAGTTTCCATTACAGAGTAACTTTAAGTAGCTTGGCAGAAGATGTACAGGAGGAAACACAATCTCACTAGTCATTTCACTGTAAAATTATTAGTACTCAATTGTTGGTGAGTAAAAAGGACACAGCTCTTACTCTTGAGTACAATCTAGTCAAAGTTGAGTAAACCTTCGTCATTGTTGGGTAACCTTAGTCATGGTTGGGTAAAATATACTCAGCTTCTTTTGTAGAGTGTATTCCAAAGATGGATATCAAACATAATCCAACATATATAACTATATATATTATTATATTAAGATTATTGCTGGGATTGGATTTTGTGATATTCATGCCTTTTTACCCATACTGCCAAGACACATTATCTTTACTGTTGTATTTCTGGTATAAGGTATATTGGTATATTATCAGGCCCACTCTTTAGTTGGCTAATTAATACACAAAAAGTGTTAAAAAAAAAAAAAAACAAAGTTGCGTGTATAGGCTAACTTGTATAGTTTCTGATTGTACATAAGGTCATGTAAGTGTGGATAAAATTACCACAGGTTTTCTCACGGTAACTGTAGTCGTCAAATCTCATGTGGCATGAAACATGGACACCACCTAGACATTAAACGTGCATTTCGTGATTATGAACCTTAATTTTTGTTTATGCTCTGGCGGTTGCGTTTTGGATGTTTCAGAAAATACAAACTACAGTTTCTGCAGAGGTTAGATCGTTTGCTCGTAAGGTTTGGCACACATGACCAAGGTTGAAGGTGATACAAACATTATCAATTTTAGGGAAAGGTCGGAGGCTGTGGGGTCTGGAATGCCCCTTAATTACTTGTAAGGGACAGATTACGTATTTTAAAGGTTTGCATGAGTGATTTCAAGGAATCCATGTTGCGCAATATGCGGGTGATTTCTAGATTAAGATACGCCAATATATTCCGGGTTAGATTTTTACACTTGAATTTAGCTTCTTACAGAAAAGGTCTTCATAGAGACCAAAGAAAGAAATCATTCTCAGCTTATCCTTCAGATGGCGATATTTGAGGAAGGGCTTACATCATGTACAACTCAGGGATTTCAATTTTTAGGCAAAACATTATGTGAAATTTCTCGTTGCACCTCATGTCGCATTTACCAAATTATACTAAGTGAACCATACCAACTTTATAAGGAAATAAAAATAAAATATTTTTTCTATGTTTGAAGGTGTGCTGAAATCAGAAGCGTGGTTCCATCCCCTGAAGATGCATATGATGATGAACATTCTATATGATAAGTTTTTATTAAGATATTGGCGACCATTTAAAAATATGGGATCGAATACTGCTAACCATGCAGCTTTCGGGAGCGCGGATCCCCGTTGAATGCACAGCGGCCAACTAAGCAAATGACGTCCCCCAAAATTATGATAAGGGTAGACCCTGTTTATGTCAAATAAACAGTGGTATCTTACAGGTGTTAAAAGCCAGTGTTAATGGTAATATTTATTTAAAATAATAAAACACTTTTTTTCAAGATGTGATATTTTGGTAAACAAATATAGACATCTTTATTAACCTCAAAAGGTCTCACCGAGTCTGTTCCTTCCTATGGTATGATTCATTCGACTTCTCCAGAAACCTGATACAGGATAAAAGTACTTTATTTTCAAGATTGTTATGTATGATGAGGGCCCCCGTAGGAACTGTAAGAGGGCATCGATGGTAAATTGTGCCTGAATTTGTGTGATAAAAAAGCATGCCATTTGCGTAATAAGTAGGTCCGGTTTCTCCTGGACACTGATCCGTCGCGGAACGACTTTCATTTAATGTGGACAGAGGCCAAACCGACTACTTGATTCAAAAGACTGTAGCTTCACCACGGCATACCATACCCAGAGGGTGTTTTGAAATCAATTCCATGATGCATGCAATGTGCTTATTACTGGTACCTGTACTAAACACATGCCAGTATACTTCTGGATAAAAAGTGTTCAAAAAGTTCAAGAAACCACAAGGACATTTCAGATCAGTGAAAAATTCCCTAAGTACTAATGCTTGTGGCTAAAATGAGCCTAAAAGTAAGCGTTTTTGTGTTAAGAAAATATGATTTTGGTGGGATCACGCCTGACCCACATGCAATGTGAAATTGTTTGGGATTGACTCAATACACCTCTGGTCTAGACCTAACGATTGGCCGGAAGTGATCTTTGCAGAAAATTAAAGCTAATTGAACTAAGCTTCAAGCGGATATCACCATGTGTTAGTAATAGTTTCTAAACAAATCCAAAATGGCGGCACAATCAGGCGTCAAGTTTTTTTTTTCTACCCGTATGTTTTTGCGTTGTCTGTTTGTGCTGTATTATAGATGGGGGCTATAGTCATTAATTTGTAGTGAGTAACATCATCTTTGGTAACATCCGTCCGTCTGTGCAAATGGTAAAATGTCAACCCGCACTTAGGGATCGTCCGCGTTTAGACCTTTGGGACCGAATATGAGATTTGCCATGAAAAGTTTTTCATATGGGAAAGTGCAGTAGATACTCAAAATCTGGAACTGGCCGATTGCACCCAGAAGGAATACAGACACAGGAACGCCACAGCTGAATCCAAACTAGAGGAATTTGAATTGTACGGGTTTGTTGGGTTTACCTGAATGTTTCCGCGAGAAAAAGTGCAGTGCTTGTATGGAACGGAAATGAGGTAACGTCAATTGGAAGACAGTGGTACTTTAAAAAAGTTCGGAAAATTTTGAGACATCGTCAATGCGATTTGAATGGTAAATCACATGGTTTGCTCAAATCAGATATATGAATACGCATTCACATTCCATGACAACCATTTAATGTCAACGATATGAATTAAAAAGTTATTTTCAAAATTATCACGTGATCAATTGATGTAATTCAAGTCTAAACAGTGATGGACTTGCTATCTTCCCATTGACGTTATCTCATTCCCGGTCCACACAAAACCTACACTTTCTCGCGTCGTAACATATATGGAAACCCTAACAATCTTGGACTTATTTATCTAAGAAGAATGTTAGAGGACACACCCTTTTGGATTGATTGTATTTACGTCATTTTAGCATTTGTTTTTGTAAATAGTTAAGGACTTATTTTATAAGTGTTTTTACCAGATTATTAATTTTAAATACAGAAAAAAAGTTTTGTCCCGCTAACAAGTCTTCTTAGATTAAAAGTAAGTCCAATGATTTTAGAGAGTACCCTTCAATAGCGGCTATTGGGAGGTTAATTGTGCCGTTATGGTTGGTTCCTTTGAGTTGAATTCGATAGCCAGATCTTTGAATCCGCCATATAGGGCAAACATGGCAATCAAATCAAAATGCTTATCACACTCTAGGGATTCGGCGGAATAACATTGTGGAAAAAAAACACAACTTTGGCATTCAATGGTCATATTATGTTAAAGAAACTGATGGTGCAAGTTGAAATCAGTTCGTGATTATGAAATCTTGTTTCTTCATGTTTGCAAACTTGGTCTAGGATGTGTATAAAGTATTTTATTTGTATTTTGAATTAAGTTTTCAATGTTTAAGCATATCAACAAATACCCTACACATAGTATTATTTCATAAAAAATAAGTCCCTTCCCTACTTTAATCACATTGATTAGATCGATCCAATGTCCGAATGTTCTTATTCAGGTCTCATTCCAATCATTTATTGAAGAGTGTTAGGAAAATTTTATGATATACGGTATTACAATGTGTTCTGTTTTACCAATAAGGGCAAAAAAGTTTGTTTCCCGTAGGGCGGCGCATTTTGATTTGAGCCATTTTACGGAATCATTTCTTTTTTTTTTTAAATTTGATTTACTGAGAAATTTGCATTGTCTACACAAAAAATGAAGGATTTCATTACAAAAATATAAGGTTCCAAATGGATCATTTTTGTTTTGTAAAACTAATAATTGACAGTTCAAAATGGCTTGAAAACAGTTTTGACTTCCATTTGGACCAATTTGAAGCCATATCTGGGGCAAAATTCATTTAAAATAATAGATAAAAAAAAAATAAAAAAATGTTATTTCGCATTTAGGTTTTGGACAAAAATTCTGAAAAAACAACAAAAAACCCTTTTTTTGCTGTATATGAACATTTTATTAAAAGTGACACAGCAAACCCTACTCAGTGTTTAGAGATGTCACAAATACAGTGTATGAATTAGAATTTGTTTACATACTATATAATTGTATATTTCTACAGGGTGATTGAGGTTTGTTCTTGAGGATTTGATTAGATAATAAAGGTATGATTTTGGGAACCGGTACTCTCTTTACGCGAATTGAACCCAAGGCGATACAGTATTTTAAGTGGAAGAAACGAGGCCAGAGGCGAGTTCTTCACGCAAAAATATGTTTGGTGTTGTCGAGGGTTCAATTCTCGTAAAGAGGAGTACCGGTTCCCAAAATCAACCGTTTATCTCATTCTTAAATAGATCATTTAAGATGATCTTTAACCCTATTTCGCAATGCTTTACGGCCTAAATACAACAAGAAAGGACTGCCACAACCCAGTGAAAACAATTAGAACAACCCGTTTGAACGCAACGACATACGCAACGAGACCGCAACGTTGGCAGGCGAGCGCGAACGTAGCAAAAACGCGGTATGACGCGAGCGCTTCAACCTAAAATAACATCATACGAAGCGCGTACTACCTGGGTTCAATGTCGAATCGAACCGGGATAGACAATGAAATTCGTACATTTTCACAGCTGTTTAAGAATATCGGTAGATTGTATTGTATTTTAATTAGTGTGATCCAATAAAGTAACAATGCCAACTAATTTAAAAAACGTGGCGGTAAAAAAAGACAATGGACGATTTAACAAGCTGTACAGCCACTCTTAAAACTTTTGTATTAGTTGAATAAACGTCTCCTCTGATATCAAGGTCAAAAAGGGCAGCATTAACATCATAGGTATTTCTGTTGAGAATTTCAACAGCGCTGAAAGCTTGTTTAAAAATAGCAAAGGAAGCAATTATTAGTTTGTCAGCTCTACAAGATTAAATAGAAGATTTGCACGATTTTCCAAGGTATTCCAGGTTCGGTGGTAAATTATATATCAAGGCAATCGAATAAATGGCTCTTGGTCATTGACTAGTTTTAACAATATCATGAAACCTATCTTGGTTTTTAAACCCCTTATCCACAACCAACAATTTGCAATCATATTACCGTTGTCACCAGAACCCTTGGAACCTTGACTAATGTACACATAAATTTAACCTTTAATTTGGTAATTTTACCGTTGTTACTACATCTCGGGGAGATGCCAAGGTCAGAAAACAGAAATCCCCTTTAAAACACAAACAAATGAGGGTCTGCATTACACAAATGATCTGAATTTTGAAAAGTAGAGGTTAAGGAGCCCATTAATTTCTGTTACGGCCATCACATGGACGGCCAAGGTCAGAACGAATACCATATAAAACAAAAACAAAGAGCCTTGTGCCACCAAATGATCTGAATTTTGAACAGTAAAGGTTAAGAGCCCCTAATTTATGTTAAGGCATACATGGATGCCAAAGGTCATGGAAAAAAAACCCTTAAAAACAAACAAATTAGTTTGTGCAACAAATATTGAATTTTGAACAGTACAGGTTAAGAGCCCTAATTTCTGTTACGGCACCACATGGAATTCCAAGGGTCAGAAAAAACACATTTGTTACGGTCACCTTGACCAAGGCCAAAACCACTCAAAACTACGGATTCAACTCCTGCATAACATAGCAATACATGGAACTTGATCCAAAGTATTCTTTTCATTGTGTTGAAATCAATCTCATTCAAACTTCGCTAGTTAGTTCAATAATTCAAAGATCAAATCTATAATAAAGTTGTTTAATTAATGAACTACTAACTTACTACCTGTGTGTGCCGCGACGCGGGCTTCTTGCCAGCAAGATTACTATTAAAGGTGCAGGAAGAGCCTTGCAAAGAGTACTGGCGAATATTCCAGCGCAAAACTCAATTTCCAATAGTGGGACGTGTTCACGGACGACTTTGCCATTACTGAAGAAACCAGCTCCTAATGACTCCGAAGCTCGGAGGTCGACTATTATAAAGTCCAAATGTGCTGCGCTGTTTATCCTTGGATACTCAGAGGGCCACGAAATATAAAAACGAACACGGCTACACAAATCGGACAAAACTGATGGAGCTGAGATTAAATGACAATGTACACTACAGAAGAATATATTTGACTGCGATTAATGTCGCTGTCAACTTGAAGCAACTAGGTGTACACTATACTCTACTATAACGTGGAATAAGATGTTGTACTACTCTGACTCATCTTCTCTCACCCGAGCTAATATCCTATCAAAACAATACATAGAGGATCTGGTCCTCTCTATATGAGTCATTGCTAAATATAGTCCAATAGGCTCAGAGTCTGAAAATGCCTCTACCATGTCCACATTGTTTTTTTACCTGTATAGATTTGGGATCTCATAGCAGCTACTCAATGACGTGTAATTATACAGGCAGTGCGCCACCTATGAATCAGAGAAGTTCAGTGAAGCACATTCTATGAAATCGCTAAGGTTCAGGTACATTCCAGAAGTTTCCCCGCTTTTCTGAAGCTCTCTGAGATCTTCTCTGTTCATTCTAGTGCCTTTACACAACACCAGTTAAGGCACACAAACCAGGTCTATTTTGTATTACATATTTAGGATTATTTACAATATGTCATGTGCTAATTATGATTAATCTTACTAAAAGTGGAAATAAATCATTCTAATCTGGGGCTGTAACACCTTTAAAAACACAACATAATGAGCCTGTGACAAATGATCGGAATTTTTGACAGTACAGGTTAAGAAGCCCTATAATTTCTGTACCGCATCAAACGGATGCAAAGGACCACAAATACCCCTTTAAACACAAAAATGGCCTGTGCAAAAATGATATGAATTTTACGGAATAACACAGATTTATTATAGTTTTATCAAATCGATTGGTTAAAGAATATGTCAGAGGTCAAAAGAATACAAGGGCCATTGCCTAGTTTCTTAAGAAATCTATTCTGGTTTTAAATCCACTTAGAACAACCAACAAGTGGCATCATATTGTACCCACTGTCACAGACAGAAAACTTAAACCTTTGACTAATATACACAGAAAAAAATTAACCTTCCATTTGCTCATTTTACGTTGTTACAGACATCTGTAGGTGTCAAGGTCAAGAAAATACCCTTAAACACAAACAAATGAGCCTTGTACACATATGATGAATTTTACGTAATAACACAGATTATGATGTCTTATTCAAATCGATTTTTGGGTTTTCAAGAATTTGAAATGTTCAGACACAATTACAATGGCGATTACAATTAATGTACCATAATAATGTCCTTAGGATAATTAATGTCCTATGAATTCACTCTGACGTAGCGGACTAATGTCCTGAAGATTAAATCGGTCCAGCAGCAGTTCAAGAAGACATGGTTCTATAGGTCCCTTGACGACGCAATACTTCAGCAGTATTCCCCAAAAATATGTACACAGTCGAACTTGTCGCAAATGACCCTTAGGACCACAAACACTGGAATCATTTTTTGATTCCCAAAAACTGATGCTCTTTTGGCTTGAAAAACGACAGCAGACAACTTAGCTCATCATGATGATTCTAATGCTTACTGAACAACCTTTTCTTAAAAGCCGGGGGTAATGACGCAGTTTCAAAAAATATGAAATTCTTCAATTTGCTCGGCAACAGAGAGCCTAGGCCATTGAAAGATAGAGATATATTTTAAACAGAAACATAATATACCCCAAAACAGATAGGGGGATTAATAATTAACACGTAACTGCTAAGGGGGTGGGGGGGTTCCTAGGGGCCCATTTTTTGTTTTTCAAGGCCTGCGATTTTTAACGCTGCAATATATTTGGTTTAAATTTTTTTGTACTCGCCTAATTTTTAAGTTGCGCTGCATTGGTGCAAAAAAATTAAAATCCAGTATCGTCGTTTGCGTTAATTAGGCATGGGTCATAGGAGCCCCACCCTATGCACTACGGAAGTTGCCCATGACAAAATGAAAAATTCTTTATTAGAGTTACGTGATTCGATTTCATAATGGCATAACCTAGTGAACATAAACAAAGATAAATAATTTTAATTAAAAAACTTTTTATTTTTGTTATTGATTTTGAATAGACACGCATAATATAATACATCATGTAGCGGTTTACTGTAGGAACCTATGGTAAAATACAAGGTAACCCTTAAAAAATATAAAATGGTATGAGACAGTTTATGTTTGGTTAATATGGTAAATAGAGTTCATCTTCACCAATATTAAAGCATCAGCACACGTCTAGTGAATGCAATGCAATAGAAATGCAGAAGAAAGAAACAAAGAAGAGAGAAACACATTAGTGCTTTTTCGCACATTTGACGCAAAAATAAATAAACAATTAAAAAAAAGGTTTGCCCCTAATTTTCCTTAATGACAACTTCTTCAGTTTTATTTATTTATTGTTTGATGTCTTGAAACGCCTTCAACATGTGGTGGATTCATCTCAAATCCTTAGGAAAGTGGTTTGTTTATTGGGGGTCCCTAGAATCCCCCGTTAGCATTAACGGGAGTGCAAACCCCTATGCAGTTAAGTGTAAGAGGCTACAGACATCCAGGTAATTTATAGGCCAACTTTTTAAATTTTGTCTCAACTTAATAAAAAATATGTTTATTACAGACTATCATAGACTCGTAATCAATGGTATTATAACCACAAAGGTTACAGACCGGTTCAACAGGGTGCATGCCTTGGGGAAGAAAGTTCAGGGCGCGTAGTTTTCTTGTGTAAAACGCCATTTCCGTCGTATGCTGAATAAATGTCGCCGGCGAATTACATTAATGATAAAATCGTTCAGTTGTACCCATAAGGGCGCTGATGTGGTTCCTTATCATTTCAGGGATGGCTAATGTATATAAAAGCTTTACAGCCTGTCAAAAATTATTCAATTTTTGAAAAAATCGCGAGGGCACACGATTTTTCAAATGCTGCAAGTGTCTCTTTAATACCTCCTTATTTATCATATATCACACTGTTTCCCACTTGCACAATCAGTATAGCACTAGGGGAATTGCATTTTTTCTCTTTCATGATGTTAAGAATCTTTTCTCAAGATTGACAGAGAGGCAATAAAAATAAAATCATATTTTAATCAGAAATAAACAGGGACAAAGACACTGTGGGGGACGCTCCGATATAGGGTGGTCGCTGCGTGAGTGCATTGCCAGCGGCAGAATCTGGCAGCTCTCCGTAAAGCCAATCAGTTATTTTTTTTCCAAATTCAAAATGCACTTTTGTCGCTAAATTGCTAGCGTTAGATCATATCAACACCTTCATTAGTATATTAATGTTTTTACAGCGGTCTTGAAGATAACTTTATTAATGTTTTGACATTTAAAAAGTGCGGATCCGGAACTTCTATTAGTTAAACATGCATAAAGAAACGCCATTTATGAATCGCTGTGATAGTGGACTTTAAATGCTGAATTGGTAGTCCAAATACTATTGGGGTAACCAAAGATTCGTGGAGGAGGCGCAACTAAATTTCTATGATTGCTTTAAAAATTACTATCCACTATACCTTATCTGTCGACACATAAACAGTACATGTACGTTTACTCGTATGTAGATGATATAGCTGGGGGCCCACAGACGGAACTATGCGTCACTGGAATTCGATTTTGTGGACGGGATGAGAGATTGCGACATTACTGTATACCTGTGGGTCTGTCGGCCATGGAGGAATAACCCGAGACCGTACATGTAGGGCCTGTCTGCCATGGATGAATGATAATAATGCCCGTATTACCACTACCTAAGATATATTACGATACTTACAAAATATAATTGTCCCTATGCAAGTACCATCTAGACCGGGTCCATGACATTGGTATAAAGTGGAGGAACACATCAAGTTGTAGCCCAACCCAGTATAGACTAGACATAATTAGCGGACTTTGAATACATCAAAATATTCTATATACAAAAATGACAAAAGAAGAATCAAAGAAGTGTAACCTTGGTATTACCGCTGGTCACACGCAATTACATAACAACTTTAGTATACGGTTCATGCTGAATTTTCCGCAGGGCTCCCACCCTCTAGGAACTGGCCATCATGTCATTCGACATGCATTGATGCTCAACACAAATACACAAATAAACCAAATTATTAACAACCACTACTACACAAAATGATTGCGCAGGATTCCAGCCCTCTAGGCACTGGCCGGTGTGAAAGTAATCATAGTCCGGCAACGATCATAGTCCGGGCCTCCATAGGACGATAACGGAATAAAGCGTGGAAACTAATGTTGCGTAAAACGTCAACTGATTCGATTGCCAGAGCGTATCCAGGATGACATACCCCGGGGGGGGGGGGGGGGGGCAAAGGACGATGAACTTTTGGCGCCCCTGTTGAAAATGAAAAATGGCACCCCATTCACGTATTCTGAATATTATATTGCATCACATCCACAGAAATAAAGTTATCGGCGAGCGCAGCGAGCATGAAAATTGTTGAAATTGTGTCGGCAAATTGACAATTTTGTCGGCACTAGTGGGACATTTCATTCCTTTGAGGACTTTTCTGTTTTGACGCCCTCACCTTTTTTTGTTTATATATCCCCCTGTTCTTGCAAGGATAAGTTGATTGTTTTAGCAACCCTGTCCATTATTTTCGCTCTTTCCTTGTGTTTTGTTTTGTTTTGATGCCCTTATTAGTCACCTTAAAAATCAATTTCCTTTGGCCTAATCTTTGCGTCCTTTTCCTTAAACTAATATTCACCCACTTTGTTTCAGTTTTTGACGCTCTTTATTTTCATTGCTCCAATTCCTTTGCTATTTTAGCGCGCCTCGTTAATTCTTACAACACTTTTTCCAACCTTTGTTACTTTTTGGCGCCCCTTTCTTTTTCCAACTTCTTTCTAAACCACCCCCCCGTCGTTTATCGCTATTTTTTGCTTTTTTGGCGCCCCTTCCTTACTATTTTTATACGTCTCACTTTCTCATTTTTTGTTTGCACTTTTTTTTTTTTCGCCCTAATTTTGCGCTCCTTAGCTTTCCCTCCCTTACAGTTCTTCCTTTTCACCATAAGCTTTTCATCTCTTTCCCCTTTAGTTGGCCCCCTCAATTTTAATTTTACTTTTACTTTTTTTCTTTTCCTTTCCTCCTCCATTCTGTCCCTATTTTCTTTCTTTCCTTCCTCTTTTCCTTTCCTTTTCCCCTTTCCTTTCCCTTTCTTCTCCATTTTTCCTGCTTTGTCCTTCCTTCTTTTGGCGCCCCCTTTGGCTACCTGGGGGGCAAGCGCGCCCCAATTTGTCCCCCCCAGGATACGCCAACTGATTTGCCCGATTTTCACCATTGTTCCCTGGCCGTGAGCCCCTGAGGATTCTTATCTCACGGCCACACCGGCTCCCGTGAAATGCTAGCAGAGTCTTGCCTTTGCATCTGTATACATCAACAAACATACCCTGTATCAAAATAAGTTTAATTAAACGAGACAAATTGCGCCGGGCTCCCCACTCTCTAGAACCGGACGGCTATACGTGAAATGCATAGCAGATGTCACGCCTTTTATGCATCTGTGCACACAACATGGATCTTAATTACCATAGCATTATAACACATATATTTTAATGGTTATAATAAACAACTTTTTAACGAAGTATGTGAAATAAATATAATGAAATAGTCTGGACCCAACGTACATAATGCACCATTGCTTCATCTTCATTCTAGAACATTTATCGTCTTGACGTATCCCGGGAAACACAACCCCGGAATAATCTCCTGATTCTTCCGGGAACACACCTCCGGAAAAAAATCTTTGAGTCCTACAACTATTTACTTTAGTGACCATTTTTCTTAAAAGTGCCAGTGACATGTCCGAAAGGATTCCCAGTTTTCGCATGCATTAATCTACCTTTTAAACTTCATTAGTACACGCACATCATCACTCCGTGTGTTCTCTCATAAAATAATTTTTTTAATAAGCAACACAAGAATAGCTAAATTGGTGGGGTGCTCTGTGAACCTATCACGTGATCCCGCAACTCATCTATCCTACCGGCTGAAACCCCAATGTCGAGAACACTAGGAAATTTCAATTATTGCAATCATAACTGTGCACATGACCCAACTTCCTCGCTCATAAAGCTATTTATGTACGATTCATAAATGGAGTGGTGGGGTGGCTCGTGCACTTATTACGTGAATCCTCCAACTCATCTAACACAACCGCCTACTACCAAGATTCACGAGCCAAGAATATCCACTGCCTCCACGTAATCCCGGAACTCATCTATCCTCAAGCATATCCTAACCGCCGACACCCTCATGACAAAACTGTAGGAAATTTATTACACTGTTACGTGGACTGGAACTACAATTCATAAGGTAACAGTCAATGTTCATAAAAAAGGTTTACTTGTTCAATTTAATTTCTTCTTTTCAGAAGAATTTTATGCAGCCTTTAAGAAATGTAATAGTTTGTATAGAAGTATAACATACATTTGTACAGGGTTGGCTTAGATAATCTTCGTTATCAAACATGCTAATTAATGTTAAATTTTAATGTCTGTTTCTACAGTTTTAATACCAGTCTCTTATACTCCCCATTGCCACATATGGAGCAGAGTCATGGGTATTGCGCAAGGCCGAAACTGCCAAAAGCTAGAAAGCTTTGAGATGAGAATGTCTCCGGTCCATCCTAGGAGTGGAACCTTCTGACAAAATTAAAATGATGTTAACCGCATCTGAACATCACATCACCATCACATCATCATCACCAGGATAACGTCTGAAGTGGTTTGGACATGTTGTCATTATGCCGGAAACATAACGATTTAACCATACCAAGCCTATACGCAAGACTTCAACAAGAGTAGGAAGCCAGGTCGCCCACCAGCAAGATGGAAGGACACAGGCTTGGACCTCCAAATTGCCGAATCTATTGCAAAGGGGAGACCAGAATGGAGGAGAATTAACTATATACTCAGATAGAGCAAGGGACACCTGTTAACAACCGGTATGTAATAAATTTCACCATGTAATGTAAGAACCCGACCGTAATGTAACTAACATTTGGACGTGTTATGTAATAAAACGTTAATGTAATAAAAATTGACGCGTATGTAATAAAAACTTGACGCGTAATGTATAAAAATTTTTCGTGTAATGTATAAAAAAATTGACGCGTAATGTTAAAAAATAACGCGTAATGTAATAACATTACAATATACTTTCTAATTTCACCTAATTTTCAAGAAGATTAACAATTTTAATTCACTACCACCGGCGTATACAGGGGGTGTACTTACGTGCGCACGAAAACACCTGATCAGGCACTTCCGGATAATTTTATTCCACCGCACCCCGTTAGGTTCTCTGTTTTATGTACACTCATATGTCAACATTTAGTGTATAAGGCTTTGTGCACTCCCGTTGGTGGATGGGAGGGAGTGGGGTCATGTGTACCCTTCGACCCCCTCTGAAAACACTTTGCAGGTGGATTTTTTTTTCACAACTCTGGTCATTGCGGGGTACATAAACCACAACCCTCACACCCCTAACTAGAAAAAAAATAAATTCGATTGGTACCTTATTGGGATATCACAAAACCTCCCCATTAACTTTTATGTTATAAGCGCCCTCTATACAACCAGGTGCTAATCTTTATTTTATTATCTAGAAACACTGGATGTTTCTAATTGTTATTCCAATATGGTCGCCTCACAATTAACTCAGTAATAAAAACTGGTGTCAGATAAAGGTGAGTAAATGTGTGGACTAGAATCTATTTGAGCTGGGGGACGGTGCTTTGGGCCCTCCCGCTTGTTTCGACCCTAATCAGAGCATTTGGGGTAAGTACCTGGCTTGATAGGTCAGAAAGATCACACAGTTCTGTGAGTCAGTGGCAGTGCATTGGTGTAGCCTAACTAGCAGACAACTATGGCCAACTACAATTTGTCACAGCCAGCACCTTTGGATGTACAAGGAAATCTTGCTGACAACTGGAAAAGATTCAAGCAAGGTTTTGCCCTATACAAAAAGAACCTCAGGTTTGTCGAAAACCAGAAGGTACAAGAACCTCCACATTGTGACATAATATTATTTGGTAAACCAGCCTTGATATTTACAACACTTTCAAGTTCGAGTCAGATGAAGATGCACTCAGGTTAGACAAAGGCCTGAGGAATTTGAAAAGTATTGTACACCTCAAAAAACAATAACATATTAAAAGGCTATAAGTTCCCTCACCAGAAGTACTAGAGAAAATTGTGAGAGTATAGACCAGTATGCTACCAATTAGGGCTAAGAGCAAGACATGTGAATTCGGAACCCTAACTGAAATTTAATCTGAAGGGATAGTGTGTGCATAGATAAACAGCCTTAGGCAGATCTCTTAGAAAGATTGACCTTACACTACAGAAAGACCTAGAAATATGTAGAGCTAAGGAAAAACTACAAGGTTCAACACCCGCGCTTAACACGTAGGCCTAGGCAAAACCCGTCCAATTCAACAACGTTGATGCCGCAACTACACAGACAGGTAGTAGGATATTAGCAAGAGAAAAGTCAACAGCCTAGCATGGTTCTAAACAACCACCGTATACTAAAATGCTGAAGATTGGACAAATGCGCACGAAAGAAAATCATTGTCCAGCATGGGGAAAAAATTGCAAAAATGCACAAAATAACCCTTTGCGACAAATGGTCAGAAGTGATAGTAGCCCCACAATGTTCATGCCATAGATAAACAGAAGAATATGAAGAATTTTTCTGGGCATGACGGTAGAAAATCAAAATGCTCATGACGAATGGCATCTATATTTTGAAGATAATAAGGTCAACGTCACCTGCAAATAGACACGCGGAGCGCATGAATTGCTGTGGAGTCGGTCGACAACACTAAAGCTAGACCAAAGGCTCAACATCAAGCTAAGTCAAGTAACGGTTACTCAGGAGGAAACATCCCGATAACTGGCAAGTGCCTGGTTGGTAAGACAAACTACAGATGAAATGAATCACTCACTGGCGAGCATTTTTCTGATCACACCTGAGATCATAAGCCCACTGTCTAGCCTAAATGCCTGCGAGAAACTTGCCTCAATAATGAGATTGCTAAACACAAACAAAGACCCCTTCATCATCAATGGGTCCAGGAGACTTTGACGACGTGGTTTCGTGTCTAGGATTTTACCAGGAAAGCATCATATTTATCAGAGATGAATGACGTCCACCATGCAAACATTCCCTGTAGGAAGTACCATTTCCTATGAGAGCAAGCTCAAAATCAGCACTAGAAAGAATGAAAAAAACCTACAATTCATCACAAAAGAATACAAACCAACTGATTGGGTTAGTAGTTTAGTTGTTCGCGGAAAGAAAACGGTACAACACCGCGCGTATGCTAGATCCCAAGGATTTGAATGCAGCCACAAGAGAGAGCAATACAACTCCCATCAGAGAATAAAGTTATGCCATGCCGCAATTCGCTGGTGCTAAGCTATTTAGCAAGCAATGCCTCCCAGTATTGTGGCAACTAAACTAAATGAACAAAGCAGAAGCTGACTACATTCATCAGTCGCCCTTTTTTGATATAACCGATTTCTTACTACTACTACCATCCGGCTTGTCATGGCCTTCCGAGATATACACATATTGGTTCGAGCACATACCTGGTGTCCGACACAATTAATGGATGACATAATATTATGGGGAACAAACCCAAGAAGAGCATGACGACAGCTTACGTCAAGTCTGGAGAAAGCAAGAAACGTAAATCTGAATCTCAACAGGGAAATGTGAGTTCAGCACTAAGACACTCACATATTGGGAGTACGTCCTTAGTGAAGACGGAATCAAACCAGACCAGTTAACCATCGGGATATAGAATATTCGAGACTGAATGCAAAGCTGACATTCAACGATTTTTTGGTCATGATCACCTACATGGCAGTTCATACTGAGTTAGCCTAACAAAGACAGCACCCAATGAGAGAATGTCTTTGAAGACGCATGAGTGGAAGGCATGAGAGACCAGAGCCTGCATGAATGATTACAGAAAGCACTCACTCAGCTCCAACACTCAAGGTCTATCATCCAGATCAAGCTACAAAGATATCGGCAGATGCATCAAAGTCATGGTTAGGTGCAGTACTGCTAGAGCTACATAACGGTGAATGGTGTTCAGTCCTGTTTCAAATCCATAGCCATGACAACAGCGGAAACAAATATGCACAATAAACAATAGTGCCTTGCATTGACCTAGCATTTCAAGATTTTCACCAGTTCTACATGGCCAGCACTATTTGACCGAGCAGATCACAAGCCGTTGGATAGCGAAAATTTTCGTAAACCACTAGCTGACTGTCCATTACTTCTACAACTTATGCTCATCACGACTGCAAAAGTATGATGCAAGTCACATTGGACGCCCGGAAAATGAATTAGACACCGATACACTTTCCAAGCTTTCGAACCACAGAAGGAGTTTAAGTGGTGACACAGAAAATGAAATTGGATTCTACGTAGACACAATTATGACACACCTACCAATAAGCTCAAATCGCAAAGATGACATAGTGAAAGAGACCGAGAAAGATGAAGATCTACAGCGCTATTCAAAGTCACAAAATGGATGGCCCGATAAGAAACACTGTGTCACTCCAGTCATAACACCTGTAATGTACCCATGAACTACAGACATAGACGAATGTTGGTGATATGTGTAAACTTGTCATACCATAACCATGCGTAAACACTGTAGATCCGATCCTGAAGGACAACCTGGAGTAGAGAGTTGTAGAAAAGAGAAGACCCGTGATGTATTGGCCAAGAATCACCCATGAAATAGAAATAATGGTAAGAACTGCAGTACATGGACTCGTTCAAGCCAAAGCCACAAGCTGAAACACTTCCTTCCCATCCCTAACCAAACCCGTGCATGGGAGAAATTAGGTGTAGACTTATTTACAGTCCAACAATAAGCACCTACATAACAATATGTTGACTATTCTAGTCACGTTTTAGAAGTGAATATGATACTACAACTACAAGTACGCAGTTCATAAACAACATTAAAGCTATGTTCGCAGCGCCATGGACCCCCAAGTTTGGTCTTCAGCGATAATGTAACCCACCAGTTTTCCAGCGCACATTCAAATATTTTCGAGGAGTGGGACTTCACGCACCAGACGTCAAGCCTTATTTCCCACAATCAGCGCCGCAGAGAATGCATTAAAAGTGATGAAAGGCGAGCAAGAAAGCTTCTGACAGTCACAAGAGGTCTACAAAGCTCTAAGGTATATCGGAAGCACACCAATGGAATGTGGCAAATACCAGCTGAATTTTGTACAGTAGAAGAATTAGATCCAACTTGCCCATGGCCGATGTACTATTAAAGAACAGACATCAAAAACGCACGCAGTGAGAAAAAACAAAAAGCACAGCAGAAGATCAAGCAAGCAAAAACCATGCACAGATCTTCGCCCTTAACAAGGAGGAAAATTGTCAAATACAGGCCATGAATTATCCATACAAACAATGGTCACAACAAGGGTAGTAACAGCAAAAATTACCCAACAGATCGTATTTGGTAGAGACGGAATCCGGTTAAAGTGGACGTCGAAACCGAGGACCTCTTATCAAGACTGTGGAGAATCTCAACAGCCAGCTGCCACGTCATACAAGTGAAACTGACAACATGCCATCTGGTGAAGAAGCATCACGTCAGTCTGCAAATCAAGATGACAACGTAGTTAAACAGCAACCACCAAGCCAAACCAAACCAAAAACGTAAAATACCAGAAGTGGACGAGTCATCAAGCACCAAAGGGATATGATGATATGTAAATTTCATTTCGGCAAACTTCACTTTTAGCAAAATTTAGGTTTGCCACAACTTTTTAATTCATTTTCTGTGTTAGGTAAATTTGGGGGAGATGCAAAATTGTTCAATGTTGTTAAAGTTAATTTAAGGCAAAAAAATTTAAGAAAGTGCAATATGTAGTAGTTACTTTAGTTTTCGTCTAAAGGAAGCATGCCAAAGTATTTATAAATAACAGAATTATTTAATGCATGCTAAAAAGGACCAAAAATTTGTACCTTTGAAAGTGACGGTGCATAGGGTCAGAATGAATCCCTGGCCATATTATATAAATGGGTTATGGCAGGGATATCCTACCCATTACAAAGTACATACAACATTATTTGCAAAAATCCATCAAGTAAAATATTATATACACAATGGTAATGTTGGCCACTGAAAGAATGTGTGACCCAATCAAATTGCCCACAAAATTGTGCTACTCAAGCTTTTAATTTTACATGCACATTAATGCAAGAGAAAAGACTCTTATAGTTAAATGAAATTTTGTGAGATCGTTTAATGCTAGAGTTAACAGCCCAAAAAGTTCAGAGACTGGTAGAAGATAAGAACTGAAATACAATCTATCTTTAGATGTATACAGAAAAACGTACTCTCATGTTCACATGACAAGATCACATGCTGAAAGTGAATCTTGAACATTTCAACTTTTAAAAGAGGGAAGATGTATTGATAGCACCATAACTTTTATTTTATAGCGCCCTCTATACCCAACCAGGTGCCAAATCTTTAGATTACGATCTAGAAAACACTGGATGTTCTATTGTTATTCCATATGTCGCCTCACAAAAACTCAGTAATATAAGAACTGTCCACCCTTACAACTAGTAAAAAAACCCCATTTCCAATAACAATTATTAATTTATATGACTTGCAAATATCTAAATGTAAACAAATATTATTAAGCCTGTTGTGAATAAGTTTTTGTTAGTATATATACCTATAATTCAAGGCCTATAGTGTGGGTTGGTATGCAATGAAACAGTTCCCGTAGGATTGTGGTGCTCTTAAAGTTGATTTATTCTGTTTTTCATTCAATAGGACCAGACAGTCAGAAAATGATGGGGTGCAAATTTTTCCAGGACTGCTGCCCCTTCTTTTTTTTTAAACACCCCTTTCAACAACATCGGACATTTACCCCAAGGGTGACTTGAACCAATAGGGGGCTATACCGCTTTAATAAATGGTCGGAACCTATGCAAAATATACTTTTTCTATCCTTAGAGGAGACGAATGCGTTAGTTTACACATAAAACACAATTGACCGATTTTAAATTTTTCCACTGTACTAACATTCCCCCCCTTGCAGAGGGGATCAGTATGAAAAATTTGCAACCCCATCATTTTGTGACAATTTAGGTCCTATTGAAACCCCAAAACAGCAACAAAATCAATTAGACCGAGAAAATCCTACGGGAATACACACCAACCACACACTTATATGAAGAATATACTTTGCGAAAAAGAATAACAATTCAATTTGAAACTATTCAGTAGAGGTGGGATCTAGAGGGTCCTATTTGAGTCATAGGTGGCAGATCACTTCGAACACAGGCTAGAATGATGATAATGATGTTATCCCTTTTCGAAGAAAAAAACAATTAAAAAGTGCAAAACCCAGGGTGCCCAACGAAAAATCAAAATGGCCGCCAAAGGGCCAAAAATTTTGACCATAACTTGATAAGCTTTTGTTTAATCACATTCATTTTGTTGGCAATACCCATATTTTGGCCTACAAGGAATCAATCTATGCAACTTTTCTATCTCACCACAACTTTTCTTTTTCGATAGTGGCAGTTTTGCCTAAAAATTGACCTGCGAGGGCGCTTTCCCAAAAGTACCTATCATATCAAAAGTTTTACATTTAACTGGTGGGCCATCTCAGAAATGTTGATTCATCATTTTTAGAAGATTAGAGCTGTGTAACACTTACCCATTTTTCCGTGACATCAATTTAAAATTTGACAAAAACAACACTCATTGGAATACACAGGGGTCAACAAAATTCTTAATGTGGGTTTCAATGGAGGCCATTTTATGACATTAAGTAGCGTACAGTTGCCAAACCGCAAACACCACGCAAGTAAAATTTTCAGCAAGTGTTCAAAATAAAACTCTCTTCAACGTTTTGAATGTTAAAATCACCATTATTCAATCAGATGGCGCATTTTATGGAAAAGCGCCCTCAGAGCTCAATTTTTAAGCAAAAACGTCCTTTTCAAGAAAACTGAAAGGCTATGGTGAGTCGAAAGTTGATAGTATGATTCCTAATACCCAAAACATGGGTATTGCCACCAAAAAGTAAGCAACTTGAACAACAAATAAATGAGTTATGGTCAAAAATTCAAATTTTTTGACAATTTGGTGCGGCATTTTGGATTTTTCGATGGGGCCACCCTGGTTTTCGCACTTTTTTCATTTTTTCTTCGAAAGTTGGTTCAGGGGTGATAAAGTCACTCAAACGAGCTGTGTTCGAAGTGATCAGAAACTATGACCTTTCTATAGCCCACATTTACATCAGTAATTCTTGATGTGTGCATCTGCACATGACACCTATACATAACATATAATATACGCCTACATACACACACACACATACCCAGACACCATACACAGACACACATACATATACCTACCTACAAACATACATGGCGCGCCCCACCCACCCACCCACACAATGCCAACGCACAAACAAAATCTTTGATGTAATTTTTCACTCTTGTCTCTTGGAAATACACATATACACACCACATACACACACACACACACCAGCACATACCTACACACACTTCCCCTACACACACACACACACATCATGCTCGCCACCCACCCGCAACAATGAAACGCACATAATCTTAGATGTAGTTTTTCAATCTTGGAAATGGGATTTCACTCTTGGAAAATTGACCCCAAGAGGGAAATCACTCTTGGAAAAATCCTTAACAGAAACAATGGTTTGATCATCACATCACTACCAAACTTAGCTCTCTGTGCAAAAAAACAAAAAAAAAAAAAATTGCTGACCTTCTGAGAGTGTGCTTATACATTTGATTGTCCCCAACTGCATGGTATGTAACAGGACACTGATATTGAATGAGTTGATCAGGAAATTGGTCAGGTATTATGTAAATCATGCATGTACATGATGCTGTCACTTTGCCAGTAACAATAGTAAACAAGTACTACATGTAATTTGTAAAAAACATTAATTTAAATCCATGGGTATTGTCCTCATGCACACGAGATATGAAAAACCATCCCCAAATTTAGCTTTGTTTTGTATTAATTTGATGTTCTTTAAAGGTGTCTTATAAACAGGAGTGTTTTGTGGTCGATAGTAGGTACCCACAGGATTTGCACTTCCCTTTTCTGTGGATCCAAAGACCTTCAAATATGGTCTGTGGTGGATCTGATTCCCTCCCTTCTTCAAATAGCTTGGTGTACAAAAACAATGTTAGAGTATTGCATGCATTTGATAAAATTACATTCAATTATATAAACACGGAGGTTACACAATCAACTCAAAATGATGATCAAAATGGCAACATGATCATTTTTAGTGTACATTTATTTATAAACACCATGTCAAAGCTAACAATTCAAACCTGGAATTGTACAAGGAACAGTTTAACAGTAGATAATGCTTTTGTGTTAGTAAAACAAGAGTTGTAGTTGAAACAAGTTTTGTATACAATATAATCTTGATTTTTATTGTTATAACAACAATATGTAGCTGAAGGAACATTGGATTTAAACAAAATAAATAATAAGGTTGCTGCATCTTTGAAACCTGATTGAATTGTTTGTTTTGTAAGAAGTGTGGAATTCCGGGATTTGATCAATACTGTGTAATGGTATTGTAATAAATGAACATCGGTGAAGTATGATTGTGAAAGACGAGCTGAAATACATCAAAAGCTAATAGTGAAGTTGAAACAGTGGTGAAGCTAAACTATGCAATGGCAAGTATGAAGAAACAGTAGTGAGCTTGAACTATGTAATTTTCAGTATGGTGAAACGGTGGTGAAGCTTCAAATCTGCCAAAATTGACAAAAGTGAAGCGGCACCTTTGGAAATAAATCAAGGTGAAGACTTGGACTAACAAATTTGAAAGATATAGTGATACCGTGCCTTGTTTTTTGTAAAGCAAGTGAGTAATGGTGAAATTCTGACGTGATAAATAATTGGCACAGGTACGGTGAAGAAAGGTGATGATGTGAGGATGGTGGGTCCACGCTTCAAGTGACGAATGCATAAGGAGAGCAAAGGGTACCGCCTGCCGGGTAATTTTCGTATCGGTCAGTGAGCGCATGCTCAGCGCGTACATGCCATTTATATCAGTTGGTGACCGGTAATCGCCTGATCATTGACCCGAGCGGGTTGTGATTTTTCTTCTACGCGTGGGCAGAACATTTGTTATAATACTTACTTTAGAAAAATATAAGTTTCCATTAAGAACAGACACAAATTGTTATTATTATATATTTGGAAGACTTAGTGGTATGATAAATTCATTGTAAGTTAGCGTCGCTACTGGACAAGGGAATTACCATGCACTTAGCATCATACCGGGTTCAGCCTTTGGCCTTCCACCTGGCTGGGGCTTCTGCCATGATAATTCCCAGTATCAGAGCATCGCTTCACCCGATAACTAATAGTCCACTGTAGTCTGTTGTTGTTGAGTTGTGGTGTTGTGAAAGGTGAACATTGCTTGAATATCCGCATAATTCGATGCGATTTAAACCAAACTTGAGTCATAGATGCAACATGGGATCCCACATTTGTTGTTGAGGTCACATCCCAAGGTGAAAGGTCATGTGAGGTCAAGTTGTAAGATAGGCTGAAAATGTAAAATTGATCTAAATTGAAAAATTGAAGTTCAATTGGAACCAAACTTGAGTCATAGGTGCAACATTGGATCCCTCATTTCTTGATGCAGTTGTCAAAGGTCATATGAGACCTATCATTACAAACCGCGAAGGCAGGCGACATATGCCATCTGTGGACCGATGTATTTTTATGTATTATGTCTGGAATCAAATCTGAGACGCAAATACTCACTGCGATCAGCGCAGAGTGTCGCGTTTGATTCCAGACATAATAATATTATTTCAGTATTTTCTGTCATGTACAACAGAGCACATGCACAGCAGAGAAGTTCCAAACATAGTTTTGGTTTCTTTTCTACTTTATAAAAAATAATTTTTCAGTCACTTTTCTTCAGAATCACATAAACTTAATTTCATTGCTAACATTCAATTTGGCAATGAATCACCCAAACAAAACATGTTAGTATTCCATGCTAATTTCAAATCTTGCATTTCGTAAAAAGGTGCACCGCCACCACTTACCCATGCCAGCCAAATTGTTGACTGCAAGGGACATCGCTGACATCACTGTCGAACATCCCTTGGCTTAACCCTCGTCTACCTGAGCCACTTTTTGTAACAAAACTCCTGACAAACCCCCCCACGTGATTTTCGTTACTGAACATCCAATTCCTGTAAATTTGGTACCTAAGGAATAGCTTAGAGTTTCTCTTTCCATTGAGTACCAAAATAAGTACCAACAGTGGCCATAGGCCAGGGGGGCAGCCGTCCCCCTGTGAGGAGTCTTGCCCCCCCTAAAGACTTAGTGATTTACTTAGGCTATATACTATACAACAAATTTTAATATATGCTTGCCCCCCTGAAAATATGCAACCCCTGAAAAAAAGCTGGCTATGCCACTGGAATCAACATCCCCATTATGGTGTCATTATGACGTCATTATGTTGAGAAAAGTACGAAAAAATTGAATATAGGGAGGAAAAATTGATATTTTGACAATTTTGTGACTCAAACACCTTATTATAGCACTAAATGCTTTCATTATATAAAACTAGTCATTTCCCATCAAGTAGAGTCAAAAACCGCATGAAAATCTTATTAGTCTAACCTTTTGGCGAAAAAATTGAATTTTCCCCTATCTACACTGGGTGTCTATGGAACTTGGCAGTGTGCTGACATGCCGAACTTTATAGTTCATTGTGACATAAGGAGGTAGTGTTGGTACTCATTTTGGTATCAATGGAAAGAGGAGGACCATAGCTATTTATTTGGTACCAAAATCAAGTGTCTGTGATATCCTGTGTCTGCTAGGATGTTGGTACTCTCTTCAAATGGGGGGGTGGTTGCCACCCCTCCCTAGTCCATATCCTAATTTTTGGATCACCCTGTATCCTACCTATACCCCGGGGATGTTTGTTGGATAAAAGGAGGCGACACAATGTCAATTGACAATTAAATTAAATAATTTGGCACCAAAAAGGGGTTTTAGCAAGACGGGGGAAAAAACCCGAAGGGACGGGGTGGTAACCACTCCCCCTTCAGTAGACGAGGGTTAACACGCAAGTAGTGTGATTATGTTGAAAACAGCTCAATGAAAGAGTTTGTGTGATAAAATTGAACCGTAATATTTTGTATTACGCGGGCTCTGTATGTCAACTTTTCCCATGCATTGTCACGCACCATATTGGCAAATTGCGAGAATTCTTTATTGCTTTCAAACATCACATCATTTTAATGCTTGTTTACTACACAGGGTGTAACGTATCCAGCACTCTATTCCATGTTTGCCCATTGGGCACCGCCACTTGAACGCACAAAAATGCTCACCTTCACTGCGTCGGGGTCGTCTTTTGGAACCATACTTGCCAATCCTATAGCTGGTGTCCTTTGTGACTCTAATGTCTCGGAGGATGGCCATCTGTGTTCTACTGTCAGGTTAGTATAAAATATATACAGGTATATAAATTCAGTCAGAGAGGCACTGAAAATTTAGTGAAAAAGAAAAACACCCGAATGCTTCCTTGCCTATCGGATGGAAACCAAAGACTAAAGGTGGATGATAAGAAAAGCGAAAAGTGGGGACAAGGGGAGAAAAGAGAGGAGAGAAGAAAGAAACAAAGGGGGAAGGAAAGGGAGAAAAAAGAGGGAGGAGGAAAAAAGGGAAAGGCAAATGAGAAGGGGAGGGGAAAGAAAACACGAGGAAGGGAAAAGATTCATTAGATACGCTCGAGGATAGAGATTTCAACCTTTTTTTTGGCACTCAAGTTTTAAGTCTCCTTCGCTTCCAGTCAAAATTTCACATTCCAGTGATTTTATGAAATTTATCCATTTAAAGTTCTATTTACCCATTCTCCTTGTTAAAATGCTTGTATTTCCTTGACTCAGTTTTAGGTTAGTTCTACAAAGTTTAAATCGGTTTGTCCCGTTAACGAGGGTGGCCGGATACACCTCACTCAGCAATACGGCTGGTAGGTTTATGGAGCTAAAGATAATTGACAGATGCCCTTACTGACGTCAATCCACAGTTTTCGGCGGTGGGCTAGCCTTTGGGCAAACACGCCAACTATGCAGGCAGATGTGCTGATGGCCGCCTAGCTCTACAGAGCTGATGCCTTGTAGGTAGATTTTTTTCATTCTACCAGGGTAACCAGCTACCCTACTCATCAGATTGCCTTAGAAACCCGATGGGGTTACGGGTTAGCCGCCGACAACTCGGCCCTGGGACAGGTAGTACTTGTACCAGGATACCAGTAGCACGCCCTCATAGGAAACCTGACTGACTTAAACCAGGATACCAGTAGCAGAAAAAAAATATTTTTGTATTCTGCTCAACTCCATTTCCCTGGAGTTTCCTGTGCATGCAGTAAGGTAAGGCCAAACTGGGGACCATTAATAATTAGGAAGCAAAACTGCAGATGAAACACGTTCCAATCACCAGCTTTAATTAGCCTTGCAAAAAAGTCTGTGAAGATAGAAATAATAATTCGAGTCTTAAAGCGGCATTGACATTTTCATAAAATATGAAATGTCTTCCAATGTGCTCACAAGGTTAGTTGGAATGGATAGAAGGAGATATTATTTCACATAACAGAACATACCCAAAACAGATAGGGACTTAATAAGAGGCTAAGAAAGCCAGGTAATTTGTAGGCTAACTTTAAGTTTGCCGTAACTTTTAATCAACAAAATGTGTCTATGACATGAATATCATAGAATCGTATCCATTGGTATTAAAATACAAAGGTCACGACCAATCAAACAAGTCATGCCGTGAGAATCAACTCTGGTGTGTGTTCTTGGGTTACACGCCATTTCCGCGTGTCGCGGAATTAATGCGCCGGCGGGACATTATTATAAAATCGTTCTGTTTACCATAGACGCGATTTGGTCTAAGGGGAGATCTGAGTTCAAAATGAGGTGTCTAGTAACAAGTGCTCTAGAATGTAGATCATGATTATAGGAAAGTCATATATGGAAAAATTCGAAATAAGTAAGCTGTCAAAAATGAATCAATTACGAGTTCAATTCATTCCATGCCTTCTTGTTAAAGAGGGCAAAGGTCAACAAACTTTAATTGGCTCAGTGAAAATACAAAAGTTGCCTCCATCATTTTCAATAACTTGCAATACTCAGATAATAATAGACTTAAAAAACATGTGTTAGTAGGTCAAGTAGGTGCAACCTAATGAAGAGATTTTTGTATTTGTTTTGCGG
>JAMKCH010043875.1:0-16540 GCA_023653785.1 Ophioderma brevispina | reverse complement strand
GGAGAAGCATACGAGTGATCTCTCTATGCCAGGTTGCAGTTTTCATAGGGTCAGCATTTCAATCCGAACGATTCACCATACTACCTGTACACAACTTCCATGGGAAGCAATGCATTGTGGGAAGCTACTTATATCTTCTTCTAATCACTCATCTCACTCATCTCATGTTTATGTTTAGGTTTATGCACAGAGAGCAGCATTCCTGATGATGATGCCTCTCCTACCAATCAGTTTGCGAGGAAATGTCATAAATGAACCTAATGAACCTATGAACCTAATGAGCCCTAATGACCTAATGAACCAACAATCCAGGTACTTATTTTTTCTAATTATTGTATAGCTGTAATCAGTATACCACAGCCAGATTCTTCGCTTAATGGTTTACCCCTCATTCTAGGTTATTCAGGGGTTTTTTGAACTGCACTTGAGGGCACACACTAGAGTCAATATTGATTCTTCAACACGATCAACAGTGTGTCTAGGTGGAGATTACTGTCCTAGTGCAGTTACCTTAGAAGTAATCACATGTGTATCTGAAGTTGCCATCAATGTGACTGACCGAATAACAGTAATGGAGTACCCACTCTAGCGTTCACACACAAGTACTGCTGCCTATCAAGCAAATCTCTGGTCCCATATAGGACTCCAAACATTCCATTCTTTTTTGGTGTCCATATAGGACACCAAAAATTCCATTACTCTTTTTGTTTGTTTTAAACTAGAGTACATAATTATTGCACATCCAAAATACAACTCCGTATGTATCTTTGCATGTAAATTGAAGATCTATGTGACAAAGATATTAAAAAATGGATATTTCTAAAAATATTATCATTGAAACTGGTGTCTTGTGGCATAGGTAGAGTGTGCATCCCAAGATGTGGCCTGCGATATTAGTCAGTGGAAGTAATGTGCACACGCCTGATGGAAAATGGGATACAGACTTTTATATCGATAGTTTTTAGTTTATTAGGATACCTAAGCCATAATTTTTTAAGGGTGTGAAAATTTGGTGCAGTGGCTTTTTTTAAATCCAATATGGCCTGGCTTCCATGTCCAAATCACTAAAAATACCTTAAGTATTTTTGATAGAGACATTTTTTTTGTGGTATTCCGGTGTTGTTACGCACTGATGAAGTGTTTAATAATGTAATTTGGTCATTACTTGCCTCAAAATCAAATATGGGCGCTCAAAAGTCAATATGCGCTCGGAATCATTAAATGATCTTACTCCTCCAGTCTATATTTTATGATATGTCAGAATAGATCCTAAACAGGCATAAAACTGTCCTGCAGGGCTCCAAAATCTTTTACAATTGATTACACTCTGCAAGTGTTATGTTAACACCCCCGAATGCATTGCAACGCATCCAGACATGTCAATGTTCTCAAAATTTGCAGTGTAAAGGCTTGTATCTAGTGTCTATATTTAGGTTTTATCTTTGAAGTATGAGATATAGTATTGGTCACTAGAAACCCTTATTGGCATTTCTCTGTAATCAACATTTTTTATATTCAAGATTGCAGCCAATATAAGCAGCTTTAAAGATACTTCAAGCCATGTATATCTATATTAATATGGTTATAACCTGTCAGTTGTATGGCGCACTAGGCGACCCCCGGGGATGGTGCGTCATTTGTCCAACGTGAGGCGGATTTACCTACACAATGACGCACCCCTGTGTCTCAAATATGACGCCCTTTGCTTACAATATGGTACTTCAATACTTTTTGTGACGCACCATTTCTGGATAATGACGAACATTTAACTGTCCTAATGACGCACGTCTGTCTTGACGAACTGCTTAACTGATTGAAATTGTCCGAATGATCCGGCGGCGGCGGTAAGCATGGGCATCGCGGGCCTTTTTGATATCGTACATCGCGGCCTAAAATATCGCAATATCGCGATATTACGATATCATCTTGGCTTAATAAATCCATTATTCGACCTCAATATTACATTTAACCATTCCACCTGACTCTTTTTTCAAAAAACCCTTCTTTACTAACCTAAACACTTTGCCGTTATACTTGGCAGAATTAGATCCATATTTTCCAAAATCCGTCGTAAGTTTTACAAATCTGAGCATATCACTTAATAATCAGTGGCGATACTTCTTCACTCGTGACCGTATCAATGAAATTCGTCAAAGTTGACGGGTCGTGATCATTACGTCAGCTGGGGTGTTTAAAAGATCTCGTCCGACGTCAGACGAACAACTTTACTATTTTAAGTACATTGACGGAGAGAAAATCCCAATCGCCATAATTTTAACAAATTGAAAATGTTTAAAAAAAGAAACAGCATATGACGCGATTTGGGTGTACCGTTTTTTTTAGTTTACGTCATGAGAATGTCGCGTGTTGTTTGTTTTGTAAATGTGATCACAGAAGATTAACAATGTCAGTGAAATGAGGAATAAAAACATGATTATGATAATGAGACCAAATGTTCCTTGCCTATTTCTCTGCCCACAATACCCACATGGTCCGTTCATACTTATGTCATTTCTTCTGTCTGGTCGTCTGTCAATTCATTGTCCGTTTAACTTTAGTGTTGTGTGTTTACTTTGTTAAAAACGACACTCGTGTATGCTGCTCACGTATCTCCTTCACACTTGTCAATCGAGCAGCTGTAATGCACGTGGAAGATAAAAATGCGCAACGCAAATTGATCTTTGGGTATCACGCATTCCTAATTGCCGTTGCCCCCTACCAGTCCCAGGTCCAGACAGCTGTTTGGGGATTTCCCAACAATAGCACAGAGAAAGTGCGATTTACACCCTTATTTTTTAAATATCAATCCTAGCCATCCACCAAATAAACATCTTGAAATGGGTTAATGAGACTTAATCATTTTTAAATATGAAGGTTTGATTAAAATAATGCCTTGTAAGAGCAAAGTAAGCATCCTAGATGTTTTACCGGCAGTACGGTACTAATAATAACCTCATGGTATAATGGATAATTACGCACGCGCGAATCGTCATTACTTGAAATTATGAATGAACTAATGAATTTCAACAGTAGCATATCTCCTTGACATCATTATTTTAAAAATATCATACACCGGCAAGGGCAGGGCAAGGGCAAGCAAATCGATACGCACGCAATAGCGGATTTTTTAAATGTACAAGTATGAACTATTTTTTACCACAAAGATGGATATTATCAAGATTATTTACTTTATAATCGACACCAACGAATTCTGTCACACAATATGGTTCTGTTCACATTTTTCCCGTCAATTAGCTAAACTTACAGCTCCCCCCTCCACTCTCCCTTTTTTCTCTTCCCCCAGGCGGCCGTAGTTACCCATTTTTTTTTCATGGAAATCCTTCATGACGGCACCTGGGTACCGTGGGCGGTCCCTTAGATTATGCGCACATGGACCGCCAGGGCCAGGTGATGAATTCGGTCAGCGTGTCACACAGAACATGTACAATGTAAATGTAGACTGTCCCAGTGTTAGATCGACTATCTTGGTACGATGTTCATCGGCTGTGGGCCTGACATCGTGGTTAAGATTTGCTGGTTCATTTGGACGAAAAATGGATGGATCAATCGCCCTTCCTCCAATGAAAGATTATTGAACATGGCCCTAAAAGGTAGTATTTACACACATGTAATAAAGCGAAATATATGATGATTTTTACTGTGTAGTCTGATCGAAATCTTGGAATGATTTTGATATTTTATAGCCAAAGATATTACTCAGAATTATCGTCAGCATTCGTCGTACCCTTACGAAAATATCGCCGTCACGATAATTAAAAAATATCGCAATATTATCGCTATCCAAGTATCGCACACCCTTGATTTTTTCCTGTTCGTATGAAGGAAGACGGGGGGGGGGCAATTTACCGACCCAGGTAAAATGACGGGACATTTACGCACCTATTTCTCAATGTTGTGACGGCCAAGGCTTCAATGCGGTACCCTGCGTCAAAATGTGGTGGTAAATGAACCCCACCCCTGACGCACCTTTCCCGGGGGTCGCATAAGTGCGCTCAACTGACAGGTGTTTACATCAACAATTATGATTATAAAGGTGTAATAAGGTCTGGTAAAGTATTTGACAATATCCATCCTTACTGGCATTTTGTTTTCGTTAACATGCAAAAATGTTAAGATGGAGCAATAGGTTGTCTTTTTTTAGCTGCTTTAAAACCTATAATTACGTTACATCTGTAATTGATTTAGTTATAGCCTCCAAAATGATTATTAAAGTTTAAATTAAAGTATGCGATCTATTCTTTGAACATCACAAACTCGTATTTGGTATTTTTGTTTGACAACCTGCTAAATTCAAAATGGCGGCTCATATATTATGAATAATGACAATTTGTAGGTTTTTAAGATCTTGAAAAGGCAGTCATATTGGCTGCCACTTGATTGTACGCATGTTAACACACTTCGTGCCATATCGAGATCCTACGGGTATATAGCCTAGAATTATGCCTCTATCACGAATACCTGATGAGTTATGGTCGATTGGATGATTTCGGGGCATATTGAATTTCTGGGGTGGCCATATTGTTACACACCACTAACTCACTTATAACAGTATTCCTATGGGAAAATGGCAACTTTGAAAAAAGGAGAATTATTTTAAAAAAAACTCTCACAGAGGAATACACGCCACATCACCCCAAATTCAAGCTGAAATCACCAAATAACAAATTGTGAACATATGATGACCGGAAAAATTTTTGTTTACGAATCACCAAACTTGCCCGATGTCAACCGGCAACCCAATATCTCTATAGTCGCCAAAGCTATAATTTGCAATCTATTTGAAAATTGATGACCGCGGAGTAATTTCATCAATTCACTGTCCCAATCCGCTTAGTTTTGATAAAACATACCAGTCTACCATGGCATCATGAATGTCATCACTTTCTTAATTAACTAGTGCATTTCCATCAGCATTTTAAAAGCACTTTTTCAGAGCCATGCAAGAAAGTAGTCCGCCCAAGATTTTGATCCTAAAAAATACGCAGCCATTTAGTGTGTATAACCTATATATACACAATGGCTCTGAAATTAGTTTACAATGTCATGAACTTACATTGACCTCTTGAATCACATTTCATTCAAAAAATACCTTTAAAAAACTCCATTATGATGACGGTTGGCTAGTCTGCTTACGACCCTCCAAATTACGTTTGTGTTTATAACGCGTACGGATCACATGAGATCTGTGCAAATCGGAAGGAAATCAAAACATGATTTTTTTGGTACCAGTAGAAATATGCTAAATGTAAATAAAATATGGTAAAACTTTGCAGGAAAACAGTGCGGAACGGTCCTTATGCATTTTTAACTACATAGACTTTATTAGGATATCCTGATTGAAGGGAGACCTCATTTACAAGAAATCTGAATATACACGCACAAAAAAGCTTAATCTCGATCTAGATACGGGGGTCAATGTACTTTTCTTTGGACGAAGAAACATGGCTGTTGCAGCCAGGCAGTGATAATCAGGATGTGCCCAGCTAGTCGCGAGTCAGCAATTAAACCATTGGGGGGGGGGGGGCTCACAATTGGAAATGGATGGCACATCAAACCAATGGCATTCGGTGACTTTCAAATGCAAAAAAATATGGGGTTCTTTAGGGAGAGGCCAAACTGCCCATAAATAGGGGTTATTTTAGGGCCAAATTTGCTAAATGTTTCAAAACATGGGGTCGGTCCAGGCTGGTGAGGATTTTGTGCCAAATTTTCTAAAAAAGGAGGTCTTTGTGGGAAATTTTCCCCAAATAGCGTGGCGGTCTTTGGGTAACAGTGGAAAAATTGTCAAAAAAAGAATGACATTTTTGGGTGACGATGTGCTTTAAAACGGAAACGGCGTTGGTCCCTAACAGCATCACATGTGCATCGCCACCACAATATGAGTACCCCCCCCATCCCACACACTGTCTGGGCAAGCAAAAGCAAGCCTATCTTACTAGTTTTCTCATTCGATTTTGGTCTTTACAGATAGCTTTTACTAGTCTTAAGGGTAGGCCTACTCCACTCTAGCTCCCACTTTCCAGTAAAATAACTCTAAACATAACAACACTGGGGGCCATCCTATGCCATCTATTCGGGATGATTTAGTATTTCTGCCACCACAGTCCACACAATTTACTTCCGTTGAGGCTGCGGAATTCGTCTGATGGTGGTGGCACGTACCAAATGCCATTCAAAATCTTACTACCTGAGCTACACCTACCTTAAGAATATAGGTTCCCAAGCACATGCAATGTACCGCTAAAATGATAAAACACAGTTTTTCAGTGCAACACTACTTACATATCGTTCAAATAAGCAGACTGAGGTTTGTAGGTCCAAAAACTTCAGAAAAAATGAGACCGCCATATATACTGCACTGGCGTCTGCTATGGTTACACACCACTACCGTCACTTATTACACAGTAGTCTAATGGGAAAAATGGCAACTTTGAGCAATGTTTCTTTCACATTTAAAACTCTCAGCACAGAGGACATACAACAACATCACCCCAAAGTACAAGCTTGAAATCACCAAATAACCAAATTTTGAACATATGAACCCGGAAAATTTTATTTTACGAATCACCAACTTGCCCGATGTCGACCGGGCAACCCAAGATTCTCTATAGTCCCAAAGGCTGTATTTGCAAATCGATGTGAAATTGATGACGCGGAGTAAATTTCCTCATTCCTCAAAATCACTGTCCCAATGCCGCTTCTTTGGGGGGGAGAAAACATCCAGTCTAAAATCTACCATGGTCAATCATTAATTTCATCACTTTCTCCTTAGTATAGATTGCATTTTCAGACATTTACAGCCCTTTTTCCAGATGCCATGCAATAAAGTAAGTTTTTTTTTTTTTTCCCCCCCACCCAAGATTTTGAGTCCGTTACGCAGCCAGGTTCGTGTTGTTATAACCTATTGGATTTGATGGTAATGTCGTGACAAATCACATCAAAACCTGTCCATAATTTCCTCGTGTTTTAAAACCGGATATAGATTTAATAAAATTATGGCCATTTGAATGAACTTGAGAGTGGTAGCGGGCCATATTGATTTCTAGAAAATGCATGCACGCCCAAAATTTTGCCACCCCTCCATATTATTTCTAGGTCCTCATAACTAAAATCGATCGATAGTAAAAGTCTGTACTCCATTTCCACCTGACCCACCATTTCCTCCTGGCTAATAGGCAACTATGTGGGATGGCCTCAGGCACTTAACAATCAGTTGCAGGAAAATGGTCAAATAATGAACCTAATGACCTATTGTGAAGCCTAATGATATCCCTAATACCTAAGAACCTAACATCCAGGTCTGTTATTCTTTGTCTAATATTGTATAGCTGTAATCATGTGACACACAAGATTCTTCCTTATGGTTGTAACCCCTCATTCTAGGTTATTCAGGGGTTTGTTAACTTGGCACTTGAGGCACACGAGAGCACGATTGATTCTTCAATCACAGATATAACCAATGTGTGGTTCTAGGATGGCGATTACATAATGTTCCAGTGTGCATTCCTTAGGAAGGGTACATCACAAGTGTGTTGCTCTAAGTTGCGCACCGAATTACTGACCGGAATACAGTAAGGATACACCTCGCAGCTGCCACAGACCAGTACTACTGGCGTGTAGAGCTGCTATGCAGCACAAGTCGCTGGTCCAGATAGGACTTCCAAACATTCCATTTCCATTTTTTGGTGTCCAGTATAGGACCCACCCAACATACAAGATCCATTACTGTCATGTTTTGTGTTTGTTTAACTTAGAGATAACATAATTCTTGCCATCCAAAATCCTCCCGTCTGTTCTTTGCTGTAATTCGATATATATAATGTGACAAAGATATTAAAAAGGGCGATTGTCTAAAATTTATCAGTGAAACGGGTGTTAATTTTCGGCATAGGTGAGGGTGAGGGTGGGGTGCCACAAAAAATTCACTCCCCAGATTGTGCCTAGCGTTATGTAGTCAGGTGGAAGTATGTTGCACACAGCCTGAGGCAGGGAAATGAGTTCAGACGTTTTTAACTAATCGTGATATTTTTTTTATGTTTATTAGGACCTTGTAAGCCATCTTTTTTCTAACGGTGTCAAAATTTTGGTGCGCACGTGGCATTCCTGTAAAATATCCAATAGTGCTGCTTTCCAATTGTCCCCAAAGCTCACTAAAAATACCTTCTAGATTTTGGAGTAGATAATTTTTTGGGGTCTGTATCTAGGCTCCGTCCTATCTCTGTTCGCTCCGGTGTTTTTTTAACCACGATGAAGTGTTAATAATGTAATTTGAGGTCAGTACATGCCAATCAAATCAAATATGGCTGCTAAAAGTCAAATGTGCGCATTCAGGGAATCTATAAAGTGTATCTTAACTCCTCAGTATTATATAGGTATGATAATGCCGAAGTAATCCTATACAACATAACTTTCTGCTAGGCGTCCAATATCTGGCTTACCGATGGAAACACAATCTAGCAAGTGTTATTTAAACCCCGGTCCAATGCATTTCGAACCGGCACCAGACAGTGTCCAGTGCTTCTTCACTAAATTTTTTGCAAGTGTAAGGCTTGTATCTAGTGTCTATATTTATGTTTATGCTTTGAACTTCATGAGATATAGTGTTTTGGTCACTAAAACCCTGTTTTTGGCATTTCTCGGTAATCGAACATTTGTTTATATTCAAGATGGCCGCCAATGTATAAAGCCTGCTTAAGATACTAAATGCCATAGTTATAATCCTCTAGTAGTATGTGTTTATACCAGCCGTTTCATTTGGTAATGCGCGACTAGGCGAGCCCCCTGCGAATGGTGCTTCATGTGTCCATGTGAGGCGCGATTTACCTATCAATACGACCCCCTGGTGTCTCAAATATGACGGCACTTTGCTCAATGATTGTACTTTCACATACTTTTTGTGACGCAACCAATTTCCTTTAGTAATTACAGACACGCATTTAACTTCCAATGCTCACTTCTGACTCTATGACTAAACTGACATGACCTTGCGTGAAATTGTCCGAATGATCAGGCGCGGCGCGGGATAGCATTAGGGCATTACGCGGCACTATTTGATATAGCGTACACGCAGTGCCTATAAAAATTATCGGCGAATAATCGCGACTATTACGATATTCCATCTTGTGCTTACATAATTCTTATTCGTCCCTCGTCATAAGGTACATTATATAATAACCAGTCATCCACACTGGTACTTCTAAACCCTCGCGTATTACGTAACTAACACTTTGTTCCGGGTTATATCTCTCAATAGTACCTTCCCTAGTTTTCCAAAAATCCTCGTTAAGTTTTGACGAAATTCCGAGCATATCACTAATAATCATTGGGCTATACGTCCTTCAACTCCGGACTCTGTAATCATGTAAATCGGGTCAAAAGGTTGACGGGTCTTTGATCATTTCGTGCAGCTGGGCTGTGTTTAAAAGATCCGCTCTCTTTCCTACTGTGCAGACGCAACCACTTTTACTATCTTCAAGTACTTGCGGAGCGAAAGCCCCATCGCCATATCTGTAACCCATGGCACATGTTTCAAAAAAAGAGAGCACAGCATAATACGCTGCGATTTGGTGTACCGTTTTTTATTGTTGGAAGTCATGAGAATGTCGATTGTTTGTGTGTTTTTAGTAATGTTGATCACAGCAAATTCAGCAATGGCAGTAAATGCGGTAGTCATAATAAACAATGGAGAGGAGAATGCAGACAATATGTGTGTCTTGCCTAGGTTCTTCTTCTGCCCCACCAGACCCGCACATGGTACTTCATGACTTATAGTTCATATTGCATCGCGTCGGGTCGGGTCGGGCAATGCAGGTGGTCCGGTTAACTTATGTGGTTGTTGTACTTTGTTAAAAAAAACGACACGCGTGTACTGCTGCTCACGTATCACCTTCACACTTGTCAATCAAGCAGGCTGTAATGCACGTGGACAGATAAAAAAAGTGCGCACAGGGTCGCAAATGACTTTTGGGTTCACTCATTCCTAAGCCGTTGCCGCCCCTACCAGTACCTAGCCAACCAGGCTGTGTGGGGGATTTCCCAACACTATGCAACGAGAAAGGCGATGGGTAACCTGTCTTTTTTATCTATCAATGCCTATGCCACTTCCTCGGTTCACAAAATATCATCGGAAATGGGTTAATTGATAACTTTTATCATTTTTTAAATAGTGAATGATTTGATGAAAATAATCCATTTGCAAAGAGCAAGCTAAAATCCATAGAGTGTTTTACCGGGAGTACGGTATCGTAATTAATAACCTCAGGTATATATGGAGTTTTAGCACTCGGCAATCACCGTCATTACTGTGAAAAGTTATGAGTACTGGACTAATGAATATTCAAAGAGTAGCATGATCTCCTTGACATCAGTATTTTTAAAAATATGCAAAACCCGGCAAGGCAGGCAAGGGCAAGCGCATCGATAACGTCACGTCCAGAGCGGAGTTTTAATGGACAAGTCGTGGTAACCTTTTTATACCTCCCGAGTGGATATATCAAGATTAATTTTACAATTATAATCGAACACATCACGGAGTTCTGGTCATCACAATATGTCTGGGCACGGTGCGATCCCCGTCAATTACAGCGAAATCAGACAGCTCCCCCCTGCCAACGCTCCTCGTCTTTTTCTTCCGGCCCAGTGCTGGCACGAGTTACCCTTTTTTTTCATGGATATTCCTTCACGTGACTGGCACCTGGGTAACCTTCAGTGGGGACCCTCCACCTTAGATCATGCGTCACTGGACCCGCCAGGGCCCGTTGATGAATTCGGTCGCGTGTCACCAAAGACATGCAAATTAACTTGGATACTGTCCAGTGTTTAGCTCTCGAATCATCTTGGTACGAGTCATTATGCTGTGGGCCTGTACCTCGTTGTTTAGATAATTTGCCTGGTACATTTTGGATCGAATTAATGGATGGTGCATCGTCCTTCCTCCACGAAAGACTTGAATAGGTAACAATGGCCCGCTAAACTGTGTATTTAGCACCAGGATATAACTGCGAAATTAGTGTCATAATATGTTACGTGTCTGTCTGATCCAATATGGAATGAAATGTTGATATTTGAAGGCCAGAGATATTACTCATATTTATCCGTCCTCAATAGTCGTCGGGAGCCCTGCCGTAAACTGCAAACGCATCATAACGATAAGAAAATTCTCTCATATATTATCGCTATCGAGCAATTATCCGCCCACCCTTGATTTTGTTTCCTGGGTCGTATTGAAGGAGACGGGCATTCTGACCCGCATGACCCAGGAAAAGGACGCGACATGGACGCACCCTGATGCGCAATTTTGTGACGAGAGCCAAAGGCTTCAATGACAGTGTACCAAATGTCTGCCGTCAAGTGAATTGTTGGTAAGACCCACCTATACGCACCTTTTCCCAGGGGGTCCGCATAGTGTCGCCATAGCAACTGACAGTTGGGTATTACAGTCAACTCTATAATGATTAGAAAGGTGGTAAATAAGGGTAGGGGGGATAGTATGATGACAATTTTCCAAAAAGAACAAAAGAAATCCTGTATCGTGTCATTTTTGTTTCGTTAACATTGCGAAAAAATCTTTTAAATGGAGCCAATATGGTTGGTCTTTTTTGTCTTTTTAAAACCCTATTAAAATATCCGTTCACAACATCTGTAATGTATTATAGTTCATACAGTCAGCCAAGATGATTCTTAAAGTTAAATTAAAGTATGAGACGATCTATGTCTTTGAACATCACAAATCGTATTTGGGAATTTCTTTGTTTGAACACATGCTTTAAATTTCACAATGGGCGGCGGGCACTATATTATGAAATATGAATTTGTAGTTTTAACAGAGGCTTGAGATAGGCAGTCATTTGCGGGCTGCCATCCTTGATTGGTAAGCATGTAACACACTTCGCACCTAGCCAGTCATGCTGATGATCCTCCGGGTATAGAGCCTAGAAATTTAATGCCTCTAGCACAACTACTTGATGATCACAGGTTAGGTCAATTGATGATTTCGGGGGCATCATTGGAACTTTCGGGGTGGCCATATTGGTTTTTACAAAACCTCCTAACTTCAACTATAACACATTAGTCTATCTATTGGGAAAAATGGCAACTTAGAGCATGTTGTTATTTTCACATTTAAAACTCTCCCCAGAGTCGACCAATACAACGAACATCACCAAAGCACAAGCTGAAATCACCAAATAACCAAATTTTGAACTAGATACCTGAAAATTTTTACGTTCGAATCACCAAACCTATGGCCCGATGTCAGACCGCAATCCAAGGTTCTCTAAGTATATCGCCAAAGCTAGTAATTTGCAGAAATCGAGGTGAAATTGATGACCGCGGAGTAATTTTCATCACAATTCACGTCGCAAATGCGCTTAGTATGTGGAAGAAAACTACCAGTCTACCAATTCAATATGAATTTCATCACTTTCTTTATAATACTAGCCTAGTGCCTTTTCAGACATTTTAAACACACCTTTTTACAGTTCCCTATGCAAAGAAGTATCCGCCCAAGATTATTTGATCCTTAATCGGGTCGGCAACGCGGTTTTAGTGTGTATCCTATATATACACAATGAGGCGTTTCTGAATTAGTTTAAAATGTTCTGAATCTAGACATTGACCATCTGTTGCAGTCACTTTGCAACATCTCCCACAATACCTTAAAACTCCATTATGATGACAGGTTTGGCTAGTCTTGCTTACGACCCTGCCTCCAAATATTCCCTGTTTTGTTGTATAACAGACGTACTGGCTATCCACATGATATATGTGCAATTCGAAGGGACATCACCATGACTGTTTTTTTGGTTCACTCAGTAGAACAATGCATTAAATGTAATAAATATGGATAATACTCTTTTCAGAAACAGTGCGAACGGTCCTTATTCATTGTTAACCATACACTAGTGACTTTAATAGGATACTTTTAATACTCCTGATAAGGAGCCCGCATTGACAAGAATCGATACTCCAGCGCACAAAATCTTAATCTGCCTCTATATACCGGGGGTCATGTACTTTTTTTTTTATGGAAGAAAAATGGCTTTTGCAGCAGGCAGTGATAATAGGAGTGTTGCGTCCCAGCGAGCAGCGGCTGCGCAATTCAAGTATCGTTCGAAAACCCTGGGGGGTGGGGGCTCCATAAATGGAAGTGCACATTCAAACCTCATGGCATTCGGTGCGTTAAACATCGGCAAAATACTTGAGGGTCTTAGGGTGAGAATAGTCAGCCTAAATTGCCATAAATCGGGGTTTATTAGGGCACAACTGGTGCTAATGTTTTGCTAACATCATGGGGGCCAGGCCTTGGTGACGTGAGATGTTTTGGCCAATTTTGCTAAAAGGATAGAGTCCTTTGTTGCTGGTAAAATACTTTCACGCCAAATATAGCGGTCGTTGTTTGGGTAACAGCCTAACAATTTGGAAAATGTTCCAAAAACAGATGAACATGTTTGTGGGTGAAACGATGCTGCTTTGAAACGGACCGGGTCCTTACAGCATTAACCAATTGTGCATCGCCTAAATAAAAGCCACCATATGAGTACCTGTACCTACCCCTCCTCCCACACAAGCTGCACGGGCGCTCGGTCTGGGCAAGCAAAGCGCAAGCCTATCGTTTACTAGTTTTATCATTCGGTATTTTGGGTCGTGACAGATAGCTTTTGCCTGTCTTAAGTAAGGGTATGTCCACTTACTCCACCTCTAGCTCCACTTATCAGTAAACAACTCTAAAAATTACACTATGGTGCCCTTCCTTATGCAATCTCTGCGGTATGACTAAATTTAGTATTCATCTGCTACCGAACCGTCCAATCACAATGTATTCCGTTGTATGCCTGCCGTATTTTCGTGCGAGGGTGGTGATGGCACGTACCAATGCCATGCAAAATCTTACTACCCGAGCTCACCTACCTTAAATATAGTGTCCCCAATGCACATGCATTTACCGCTAAAATGATAAACCTCACATTTTTTTCAGTGCAACAACTTACGTCATAGCGATTCAATTAAGAACTGAGGTTGAAAGGTCAAAAACCCTGAAGAGACCCTAAAGACATATGATCAGCTGGCTGTCTCCCTATAGGTGACCCACCACTAACTTCACTTATTCCACATAGTCTATGACGTGGAAAATTGGGCAACTTTGAGTCATGTTATCTTCTTTCCATTTTAACTATCACAGAGGATAAATACAGCAACATACCTCCATAAAGTACAAGTGCTGAAATCACCACATAACTAAATTTGAACCTTTGATACCGAAAAACACTGTGTTTATTCGGATCACCAAACTTGCCATGTGCAGACCGGCAACCCAGATTCTCTATAGTCTCCAAAGCTGTATTTTCGAAATCGACTGATGCACTATTGATGACCGCATGGATAATGTTCTCATTCACGGCCAACATGCCGCTTAGTTTGGTAAAACATACCATTCTGACCATTCAACTGCACTGAAAATTCACATCACTTTCCTATTAACTATGTGCATTTTCAGACATTTAAAAGCACATTTTTCAATTAGCCATGCAAATAAAGTATAGCCACTCCAGAGTTTTTGAATATCCGTACCCGCTCCATGGTTCCGTTGGTGTCTAACCTAGTTGGGGATTGATGGTATGTCGTGATCAAATCCATTGATATTCAAAATCCTGTCCATAGATTCCTCCGTGGGTTTTTTTACACAACCGGGTGATATAGATCTCATTAAAATTCTGGCCATCTTGTAATGCACTTGAAGTGGTGAGCGGCCATATGGCTTTCTATATAAATGCACTGCCCAAAATTTTGCACGAGCCCTCCATAAATTATTTGCTTAGGTCCTCATTTAACTAAAATCGATCGATTAGCAAAAAGTCTGTACTCCATTTTCCACCCTGCACCCACAATTCCTCCTGGCTAATACGCAACTATACTTGGGAGTGTGTTTCTATGCTAATTGAGGTGGACCTTCAGAGGTCAGTTTTTAAAGGGTTGATTGTATGAAGAAATCTTGCCTGTGTAGTTAAAGCATTTCCTTCATTTTGCACTTGCATCTATGTTCTGTTTTCACTAGTCTTCAAGATATTTTTGTTTTCACTAGTTTCCCAGAGTAAGAGTTGCAGTTATTGAATAATATAAGCTGCGGGAAATGTCCAATATCAAAATACTGCACTGTTCGTCATATGCACCTCTCAAATAAACACCCACTATTTTTCAGTTGAAAATAAACTCTAACTATGTCTCACTCTAGTGACTCAAAAGTCCATAAAACCTGTAGTAGTAAAGCAAATACAATTGCATAATATTCAGTGGTAATTTCAAATATATTGTGTAGACCTAGTTATACATCTATGGCCTTAAAATTTTGCATGAGACAAATCCACTTGTGGCCTCATTGTTCCACTTGAATAAATAGTATTTCATGTGTGTTAGACATGCAGATAAGTTTAAAAAAAAACAGTCCTTTTATTATCTTATTGAGATCTCACTGCTCTGTTTTGATGTGATGGATCACATATTTTCTAAAGTACTTCACATTATTTGACCTAATTTTTGTTCTACATCCACATATACACAGATTTTCTTGTAGGCACGGAATGTGGCGATCCTAGTGGACAGATGATGAATCGTGCAAAGGTTAGTAGAAAGCTAAATGATCAATCCATCCCTCCTTGACTTTGAGGCTGTAAAATTCTTGCTTTTACCTTTTAGATGAAGTCATCTCCTATATTACCAGGATGAAAGAACAATGGCAGTTGTCTGGCATTGCCAAGGAGCTGTGCTTTTAAAATTCACGCTTAATCCATAAAAGCTAACGGTGAGGTGGACGAGCAGTCTATGGCGCTGAACCGTCGACGGGGTATAAGATCGACCGAGCAGCCCTGGTTCGAGCCCCGCGAGATTTGGGTTTCTTGGTCATACGCAAATAGTTCTTAGAAGGTCGGAATTTGCATAGTCACGCAGCATTAATGTAGTGTAAATATGGAATTTCTCCGTGCTCTCACCCATTGTGTAGAATGTGCAGGTATTTGCAGTGGGTGCCCGGTGCCTCATGGTTCAAAGAGTCTTGTAAAGCTGTTGGTCTTGTGTGTCAGTGGAATCACTGAGAAAAGCTGAGTTAATTAATGCCAATTTGTTTACTTTTAATCCTTTTTTGTCAAACCAGACACCAGAAGAGTACATGGGGCAAGTTGTCAACCACATTGGTGATATGCCACCCCAGCTGCCACTGCAGGATGTTCAACATGCTATACCCGTAGCATCCGGCTGGGTCAATTCCAACAGCAGTCCATCAAGTACTACGGGGAGCGTGCATTATCAGTCAGCTAGCAGCTCGCCTTCGCCTCCCGCAGTTGCTGTGTCTGTTGCTGCTACTCCCTGCCCAGTAGGAGTGCCGTTCTATCCTGTGTGGATTCCTGGTGAGATTTTCAGATTTTATTGGTCCCTTTTGTGAGGTTGGAAAATACAACCATATGAAGCAGGTGGATTCTATGTGAGAAATACAAATACCACTTGCAAATTAGGTTTAAGCAAAATCTGG
>JAMKCH010043874.1:0-19514 GCA_023653785.1 Ophioderma brevispina | reverse complement strand
GGGGGTATTCGAGAATCGTCTCCGTTGAATTTACAAAAGGGGTATTTCATAGTTCTTGCTGCGCATAACCATTTTGTCTTTCATTAATCTTGACATTTGGAACATATCGTATATCAGCTATAACGTAAAGGTTATGCCGCTGTACAGGGACTGGGTATCCACAATAAGCCAACACAAATTTAAAGTCATCTGACATAGGTCAAGAATTCCAAAAACTTTACCTTAACAGGACTCTGTAGACATTTTAACATACTACAGAACAAGAAATCCGCCCACATTGTTTTCATCCAAACGAGTGAAAAAAATGTACTAATCGGATGAATTTTCAACTCAGATTTACTCATAAAAACTGTCAGAGTGAGTGGTTGCCAGTTTCGAGTTTGAGGGTCCAAAGGTCGATCCTCGTTGGTTTGTTCATCAACCAAACATTACGAATTCCTCCACTAACGACTTTTGGGTGAAAGAAGGTGACACAAGATGACCACATGTGGTGGATTGGTTTAAGATGGTGTTAGCGCTATTGGATAACTGTAACTGAAAGTGTTCTGAATTTGGGCAAAAGGTTTGAATTTGGAAAGGCTGTGGTTTGTTGGTATACATAGGGATTAAACTAAGATGAATGAAGATAAAAAAGGTTATGCTCAGCAGAAATAGGGTATTCCACCCCACAGAATGGGTCTAATTGCGATCCGATCCCAACAACAAGCAGAAGCGACTTGGGCCTTAGAACGGTGCGCTATGTGGTTTCTCGTAATAGTTGTCATTGGTTGTTGTGTACTAAATATAGCAAGAGTGCAAGCTGGTTGCAGGAACTCCCGCAGACAATGCAAATTTATGTTGTATGATTAGTTTGTTTTTATGTGTTTTTCAATATGTGAAATTATGACTCTTATTAATATTAAGAGTCAATCATTCATTGTGCATTTGAAAAGGGGTTGTCTAAAAATCTTGTCATTGAAAACCCTTGAAATAGTGGGGGTATTTTAACCTATTTGTCATCGGATTTTGCAAAAAGGGGGGTGGGGTAAATGGTAAAATCAATGAAAATCATTTGAAAAGGGGGGTTTTGAAAAATGAAGAAAAAAACTCGATGGTTAACACTTTTTAGTTGAGTTGAGGGACCGGGGGGATATCCGTCAAGTTTCAACAAGAGTTCCTTCAACATGCAGGTTATTCCGTTGAGGCTGCCGAATTCATAGGGTGCTGGCTAGTCCCAACAGTGACTCTTCTTATTAGAGTCACACACTCTGCCATTGCAAATGAGTGTACACGAAATTGAAATTCTCTTGAATTGGAAAAGTTGAAAGATTTAAAGGTGCAACAAGAGATTTTGGGGCACCAATATTGTGTCAAATAGCAATTTCCACATATATTAAGACATTCAATAGATTTCTTTACCTTGTATTATGCTACAGAAAGTCTTAAAAGAGAGAAAAAGGGTGATTTTGATTGCTTTATTGCAAGGTAAAAACATAGGTTTGTGAATTTCGTATTTGATCCTACGAAAATAGAAATTGTACAATTTTTGTACCAAAGAAAACATTTCTCAAGCTCAATCCGTTCAGATGGGGGTATTTTTTATGGAAAGCTTTACATCAGGGCAAAAAACATCAGACTTGCGATTTTTTAGGCGGACATCTGATATGTGAAACTCTCGTTGCACCTTTAAACCACAAAATGCAGTTCTATACTGCTAAAATTACTTGATGTGTTTTCCTTTACAATTGTAGAAACAGGATATTGTGAGCAATTATTGCAGGCTTTTATCATTTCAGCGAAAATTAGCAGGAACAAATTTTGCTCCTCCACACTCAAGCATGGGGAATGTAATTGACATTCGACCCTTCTAGGCGTGGGTGGTACCCTATATATACGAAGTTAGGGTACCTATGGGAAGGGGTGCTGGAACACAATACGAAATTCGTTCACAGCTTGCTTATAATACTTCCCAAACTGAGCTCTATTACAGAAAAAGAAAATATTTAAGATTTTAAGTACATGTTTGTACTGCAATCAAAGCCAGATCCAGATACATCTACCCTCCAAGTCGCCATTGCTTCTGAAGTTTGCAGACTTCGCTTTGGTGATCAAGATTCTGCTTCTGAATTGTGTGATCAGGGAACAACAATCAATGGGCATTGACTGTGGCTGTCTGCCCATTCCCGTAATCAGATTTTCACGTTCATCACACTCCGTTTGGGAGCTTCCGAGGTTGGGAATATTAGCAGAGCTTCGACTAGGGACAGAACAAGGTCCAATTAAGCAGTGTCAAACAGCAACCAGGTTGCAATGTCCGAATCAGTGGCAGATGGCATACCAGATATCATATCAACTAAGTTGCCGCTTCGTCCACATGGAGCGCTCTGTGGCAGTAAACAATTGCTGAGCACTGTCAGGGGCGGGTCTGATTGTCTTCTTGGCTGTCCCAGGTAAGTAGCGCTGGGCAGCGGTGCAAAACCACGGCAGCAAATGTGTAGGTGTGCTGGTGCGTATCACGGTTATTTTTTTCAGGTCTACACAAGGAATGGGCCTTGGTGTTTCACATGATTGGGTTGAAAATTAAAACATGTTTATTGTTTTTGTTTCTTGGGAACCACATAAGCCATACGTATGGTTGTAAATTCAAACCTACTCTGATCGATCATGATATTTTACATGATTTATTTTTGCTTTTATGTCACGTGTGCACACTAGGCCGATGTTATTGAGGGGTACTGAATAAAATGGAATGAAATTGAGAGATATTGTAAGTTTTTTGTTGTAACTCTGTTTACGCCCCTCTTTAAAAAAAAAACCGGATGCCCCTTTTCAGAAACAATGGTAAAACAAATTTTAGAAAAACATCATTTAAAAAAGATTGCAATGTGTTTTCAAAAAATATTAATTTATGTGTTACTGACACTTGAAGCTTATAAAAATTAATGCAATTAATAAATTGTACGTTACCGGAAAACGGCAATATGTTGCAAAAAACTTTCCGATAGGGTAAAAATATCCGAACGACAATGGTACGAAAGGTTTTTAAAAGTGGCACTTCAATTGCTCCGTTAAGGGTTTTACTCCGAGGTCAGATTAGGGCCATCAAAAGGTCGTTTCCCGAATTTCGGAATATCGAGTAAAAAAATTCATGATGTGATTTACTCCGAAAGTCATTGACGGTTTCTCTGTTTTTTTTCAAACATCATTTTAAAGTTAAAGGGGGATGACCCGAATTAAGTGCGAAACGGGTTAATCTTGATAGAATGGCCTTCACCCCAAATCACCATCTGTAAAAGTTTCGCCGCGATATATTTGAAACCCGTTTTGATTGGAGCACATTTTCGCTCTTAACATCCAACCAAACATACATTTACCCAAAATTAAAATTCGAGAAACGACCTTTCAGAGTAATCACCTTAGGAGTAAAAAACTTCGGATTGAAATGATTCCGAAAGGTCGATTATTCCAAAAATAGGAGAAGAAAAGAAGAAAGAAAGAAGAAGAAAGAGAAAAACGGACCTTTCGGAGTATACTCTGATAATGACCTTATAATGACCTTTCAGTATAAGTTCATTATAAACATTCCATCCCAAGAGGCAGAAGGGAATCCCTACACCCCCCGGTGGGAAAGGAGATGCCGAAGAGTTATACCAAAAAAACGTTTATTGTAATACCAACTGCGATACTGAGAGATAGCAAAGGGCAACCAGCTCTGGATCTGCTGGTCAAAAGAGAGCAACAAGAGGCGAGGAGGAGATATCCAATTTCAACTTTACCCACTCAAGCCGCAAGGCTGAAATCACCATCAACAAGCTCACCGGGCGTAGTGTCCAGCTAAGCAGTGTCCTGTCTCTGCAAACTCCATCGCGTCAGTACTTGTCAAACAATGGAAAGTGGCAAGACCACACTCCACAGGCGAAAGCCCACTCTAGTGACGTTAATGCAGAGATTAAACAGCTCGAAAAACCTCTACACCGTCAAGCCCCATGTCCCAACCATACACCTACGATGAGATCACCGAAGCAATTTTAAAGTTCTACCGAATGGGAAAGCTCCTGGCAAAGACAACATCCATACAGCATTCGTGAAGAATATGGCACCCGACGCTGTGCGATGGCTCCCACTCTTACTTTTAATTGCAGGGAACGTAACTATTCCTCCAGATGGAAGACTTCAAAGGTCATTGCAATCCGAAGCCCAAGAAACCAGCAAATGACCCCAAGAGTACAGACCCATCTCGTACTATCTAACATCTATAAAGTGCTTGAGCGACTGATATAGGCCAGGATCAATGATACGGTGTCGAGGCAAATTTACCACGCACCCAAGCTGGATTTCGAAGGAGGTAAAGCAATAACGATCAGCTAGCAACGACTTCTAATGGACATCGAGACAGCCTTCCAGAAGAAGGCCAAAAAGAAGTTTGGAAGCCGTTTCCTAGACAATGCTGCTTACGATACAGTCTGGCATCGAGGTCTCTACCTCAAGCTACTCAAAAATCTGCCCTGATGTCAAGATTGTTAAAGTTCATTTGCTGCTCATCCAAAGACAGATCTTTCGGCCTGTAGACATCAAAATGGGCAACGCAGAGAAGCGCACAAACTCGGAACTGGTGTCCCACAAGGTGGTCTGTGTCCTGACACCCAGTCTTTTTTAAACATCTACGTCTCAGATATGCCAAAGGGAGATTGTTCGCGTAGCCTACTTACTATGAGACGACACGGCACTTGAATAGCCGGCTGACTCCTTTGAGTCCTTAGAACAGTGTTTCAGAAAAGACCTAATCACTGCTTTGTTTTTTTAAGGGGCCAATTCTTCCCACCGTGGCACTTGGAAACTCTGATTTTTGAAAAAACAGACCGTCAGCTCTGTTTTTCCACCTTTCAAATCGATGCTCAAAAAGAGAACTAAACTACACTCTAGATGAAGAAAAACGTCACATGACCCAACACCGTAGTACATTGGTGTCACAATGGACCGCAGCCTCACTTTCAATCAACACCACCAAGGGAGTCGCTGCCAAGACGCAGTCTCGTGTCAACCTCCTCAGAGGCTCGCAAGGAACGGATGGGGTGCATCTTTTTGACACCTGACATACATCAACTGTTGACTTGGCAGACGCCAATGCTGAATTACGCTGCACCAGATGGAGCCACCAGTGTTTACAATTCACGCAAGATTGATGTCATTCTGAATGATGACAATGAGATTGTTAGTGGTTGCATTTTGGCGACGCCTGTTAGAATATTTTCCAATCCTGTCTGGCATAGACTCCTGCAAAACCTTAGGATGGAACCTCAGACGATCAAGCTCGCAAGAAATGTGATGAACCAGGTAGCTTAATCACTTCCCCAACACCCTTTGAGGATCAGAGAATTCCACGGAATCACTTTGCTACCCAATCCATGACAATGAAGTCACAGTTATCCCTATCGATCATCTGGGATCAATGACAGATGGTGTGAGCAATGGTCACCCTCTACTTTGAACCTAAAGCCAGAAGTTTGTGGACAGCCCATCCCAAGCCAAAGGCTGGGTGGGACCTGCATATGGAAAGCATGGGTCAACCTCAACAGACCTCAGAACTGGCGTTGTCGTACAAAGAACTTCCTTCCACAAGATCGGAGTTGAACTTACCAAACTGCGATGTGGAGAGCACACAAACATTAGCAATCATAGATGACTGCGAGGTCTACAAGTCCCCAAGAGGAATTCCAGTGCATGATCAACCTGGATGATGAAACTATCAGCTGGTTAAAAGACGGGATCTTCCACTGTGGATTTGGACTTTGTCACGCACGAACGAACGATTATAAGGTCATTTCATGGTCATTATAATGACCTTTCGGAGTTGTAACAAACCTACCCCTGTCTTCGAATAAAAATAGAGTTTTTATTCTGGAAAAAACAAACACCTTTCGAATAAAAATATTTAGGGGCAATGACCCTTCAGAGAAATGATCGACGGAATAAACACTTTTCGGAGTAAATGATGATCTTTATTTTCGGAGAAGAAACGACCTTTCGGATTAATGAAACTTCGGACTAATGAACCTTCGGAACAAAAACATTCGGAATTATGAGCTTCCCTAGACACGGGAGTAATGACCGTTCAGAGAAAAAACCTTTCGGGACAATGGCACAATCGGAATGACGTGAACTGTCCCGATACAACAGGGCCTGTCATTTGAGATTATTTTGAAATCGTTTTTTTGTGTTTCTTTTAAGAACGTAGGCCTACAAACGTCGCTTTGTGTTCAGGATGCATTTTAGAATGTTAGCGCACTGGCGAATGGCGATCGAACCATTGTTATGATATTTCATTACTTTTAGAAGATTATGCAAATAAAAAATAACTTCAACAACAGAGAAGGTCAGGCAAAAGGTTGCGTTTTGACAAGAAATTACCCGGATATTAAGTAGTAGCACCGCTTTTCCGAAGTAAAACCAATTCGACATGAACATGCAGTTGTTTAAAACGGCCCCTTTATATCATAGGCCTATATGGGTTTAGTAGGTGTCGAAAAAAAAAAAAAAAAAAAACGCTCATCGAGCCAATATACTACCTGATTATGCATCTATGGTGCAATACCACAGTGAGATTAGCGCCCCCCGTACGCCCAAACAACTGCACAATAAGCAAAAATATCGGGCATTCGGTCAAGCAAATCGTTCAAGCAATACTTGTTTTTATTAGTTTTGAAGCAACTTTGAAATCATGTTGGTCAAGTATGTTCTGCATGCATAAAATTATAAATTGGATGGCTTTTTTCGGCTGTAAACAGAAAAAATATCGCCCTCGCCCAAGAAAGATCAGGCTCGTCTTCGACCCCCCTCGCCCGATATTTGATCTAGGCTCCGGGCGTATTTTCTGTTACAACCTCAGTCCTCCAATATTATATAATTATCATGCTTTGATGTGTCCCGATACCAATAATATCGGATCCTACGCAGGAAATGATAAAATTAAATGGATGATTTGCGCCCAGTATTTATTGATCTCGCTTATGAGTTTTAAAATATTGGGCTCGACTGCGTCTCGCCCAATATTTTTGCTGAACTCTAGTAGGGGGGTGTGTTATGCACCAAAAGTGCAAGTATGAATTTTACCCCCCAGCCCAAAATATGGAGACACCCCTGACATTAAACAACCCCCCCTACCTTTAACAAAATAAACATTCAATCAATAACCCCACTGTACATACCCCCTAAAGATTTTCCCACTAAAAAATAGTTAAGGCACTTGGTTTAAAGAAGGACTGTGAATTGTTAATTAGCCTGGCTTTACTTGAGCAGTAGTTGCAGTGGAGCACAATTAGTATGGATGAGTCTGGTGAAACCACTCAGCGTCACAATTTGCAGCAAACTGTTTTGTCCAATTTGACTGATTTAAAGCTCAAATTATTGACAAAAAAATCAACAGTTGTTACAACTCTTTGATGATTGTAATTGTTATTACCTTGCTTTACTCTAAAAAGCAGGGTGTAACTGACAGCGGTAGGTCTGTCCATTATTCTCATTATTCAGAAATTTATGAATAAATGATTGTGTGCACCTCGTGTATTGGACATTGTATTTCTAAGAAGCTTAAGTAGTAATCTGATCAAACTGATCCTCTATTCAGTTAAACAAGGTCACGGCCAATGTAGACGCCACGTGCAGGATTTAATTCAGTGTTGATTTTAATTCTTAGTTGTAAAGAGTACTTATGTTTACCTCGATCATGCTCAGACTCGCTATTCTGGTAGCCGATATCAGTTTGCTGTACAATTGTTAGTTGTATAGCTGTAGTTGTATAGCTTTAGTTGTATAGACTTCTAACAAATACATTAGACAGCAAAGCTAAAATTACTTGATATGAATTAGTCTTATCTAGAATACTGCTCAGATTGCATGCAGCTCCATTGCTAAATTACTGAAAAGGGATGTTAATTTGTGATGATAGCATATTTTTAAAAAACATTCCCACAAAAGCTTTAAAAGACATGTTGTACCATTGGGGGAAATAATTAAACCTGTCACAAAGGGCGGGAATTGAATAAAAATGTGTGGATTTTGGCAAAACTAAACTAGTAATTTGAAATCAGGAATAAAAATCCTGAAATCTTGGTGTGATGCATGTGTGATACTTGAGGATACTTGGCAAGTCAATGTGATCATTCACATTGCAAGGCATCCGAATTTGGAAACCTTCTTTCAAAACTTTCAGAGGTAGGTACAGGGGGGGGGTTAGAATCGTCTGGATTTCAGTTAAATTGATTTTTCTAGGTTTAGATTAGGATTTTGTCCCCATATTTTGAGCTGGGGGTTTCAAGTTTTGTGAATTATCACACCCCCCTACTCATAGCCAAACCAATAAATTGGGCTGAATCAATCCAATTTATTACAGTATTGATCGCTTCACTGGAGGCTCCATCTCAAGGAGGCCACGGATAAAGCGTAAATATATTGACACTTCATTCCGTTATAAAGGGACATAATGGCATGAAAAAAAAATTGACATAATGACAAGGACCCTTACTGAAATCACTTCCACGAGTTTGAAAACAATTGGATGTGTCCATTCTCTGAAAACAGTAAAAAAAAAAGCGAAGGTTGGGGGGGGGGGAGGTGGCAGTCTGTGGCAATTCTGGAACAAGGATGCTGACATACACCACTGGCGAGTGCCAATTTGTGTAAACGTTTTTCTATGGAGTGGAAATGCGCCTATGATGAGATTGCGAGTTATTCCGTATTGAAATAAGCGTTGTGACACAATTTGCGCACTCGACGCGTCGACGACACTTTACTGTCACTCAGCATTTACAACCTTGAAAAGCACTGTGTCATCAGCTCACAGACCATTGCTAGTATATGTGCTAATCCCGGCCTAATCAATCTTCACTGCCGAATCAATTCTGACAAGGAAGAAAGAGAAGATAAGAAGCACCACAACGATTATCACAATCCGAGTTTAATCTGTTATCCATCACCCACACAATAAGGAAGGGATTCCACATGCAGTCCCCTTTGATCATCTGCCGCAAATTGCGGCCCGCAATCGATGATTGGCGAGTAATCATTACTAGAATATTTTGAAAACTGTATGTCCGAACACGTAAGAGTGTAAATATTGCATATTACAACATGTTCCGGCTGTCTCCGGTGTGTATTTGTTGTTGTTTCCGTTATAGGCCTATAAGAAGTAAATGTATATCGTTATGCGTTCAGCTTTACTGCCCAAGACTGCCCAGTGTGAAAAATAAAGGATGAAAGTTTGACTAAATTTGAACGTTGGACCCGGGGGTCGTCTTGGATTTTCGTTGAGCACCCATGCTCGTTCCAGGGGTTCTGAAAGTGACCCCTAACGGGACCAATTTTCAGTTAAAATATACCCGGCCCCTAATTGGACCAACTTTGGTGAAATTATACTAGTGTTCAGTGAAAATATACACCTAACGGCACAGCAGTAATTTGACACCCAAGAAAGGTTACTGTGCTATTTTAAATATATTTTTCACTAGTATTATCCAAGTTATATATATCTCTTTTGAAATTACACTTATAATGTATTATAAACGTCTTTACTTGTATGCAAAATATTTTTGATTAATATTGTAACAATTAATTTTTCACTGTACTGCATTATTTACATAATTATTTATCATATTGTTTTTGCTGTAGGCCTATTCTATGATGAACAAATAAAAATTGAAGATTGAAGGTAATTTGCAGTGAGATTATACCCCTTGCGGGACCTGTTCTCAATACATGAAAAAAGATACACATTTAAAATAGCCAATATACAAGAAAAATGACACTTGTGCTACTGCAAGAACAAATACACACTTATAGTTATTTTGCTGATATGTTTAGGCTAAATTTTCCTATTTGTATCATTGAACCAGTCACAATCACAACTGAATTTGTACCCCCCCTCCCCCCGTGGGACTAGAACTTGATTAATTTGAATTTGATACCATAGCGTTAGTCCCGCATTTGCAGCTATAGTACATATTTTTGCACGGGCTCCCGACCAAAATACAAGAACCCCCGGGCGTGTTGATCGGTTTCTTATGGAGTAGGCATCTTAGTGTGGGATGGTATGTCAATGAAACAGTTCCCGTAGGATTTTGCTGCTAAAGTTGATTTTCTTGCTGTTTTTCATTCAATAGGGACCAGGCAGTCAGAAAATGATGGGGTGCAAATTTTCGGACTGTTGCCCCCTTCCTCAAGGGAGAAAACGTTACTACAGGGAAAAATTTAAAATCGAGTCAAATTGTGTTTTAATGTACACTAACATGTTCGTCTCCTTATACGGATTAAAACAAGTATATATTTGCCTAGGTTCCGACCTTTAGTTAAAGGGCTATAGCCCCGATAATGGTTCAAGGTCATCCTGGGGTAAAAATTACCCAATGCTCATATTTTGTTGAAAATGGTGATAAGTTGTTTGTATTGTCTCACAGGATCCACAAATGTATTATTTTACAGTGTGTGACATTTGGTTGGGTAATTACATAGCAAAATGTAGCAAGGGTCTACATGGTCTATGGGGGTCACCAGAATTTTCCCTGGATGTCGCAATGGTGATATCACCAAAACAGGTAAAATGCATTTTCTGTTTCAGTATGACACAAGGAATCATTTGACACCACTTTCAACAAAATCGAAGCATTTACCCCCAGGGTGACCTTGAACCATTAAAAGGGTCCCCGACTCAGAGATTTCATGAGGAGGGCGCTCAATTTCCAAAAGAATCGTTGTTTTTGCATGTACATAATGCTTGTCCATTACTAATCACTGTGTGAAATTGCTAAGCTTAAATCGAAAACCTTCATATAGAGATCACAACTTGTTATAAAATTCCGGATCCGGAATTATTTTTGTTATACACAGTTATCCTATGGGACGTAATACTCACATAAATGCTTACTGAATCAAAACGAAAATCCGATCATCTCAAATTTCGGAATTTGTGCATTTAGGTTACTATCTTTAGGTTAGTGGACTATTTTTTCATTATTACACAAAAAAAATAATATTTCGAAAAATCTCTGAGTCAGCTTTCAGGGGCCTTATACCGCTTTAAACTAAAGTGGAACCTAGGCAAATATATACTTATTTTAATCCTTATGAGGAGAGAAACGCATTAGTATACATTAAAACACAATTTGACTTGATTTTAAATTTTTCCCTTACTAACATTTCCCCCCCTTGCAGGAGGGGGCATCAGTCCGAAAATTTGCACCCCATCATTTTCTGACAGTTTAGGCCCTACTGAAACCCAAACAGCAATAAAATCAATTTTAGCATGAAAATCCAACGGGAATACACACCAACCCACACTATCTGTGATTAACAGTGTCATAGGCTGCTGATAGGTTGACGAACACAACTCCAGTTAGCATACCCTCTCGAAACCATCCTCAATGTGTTCTATTAAGGCAGTCCGTCAAGAACGAGTTCGGTTCGCCACCAGTGATCCAGCCACAGATCCAGCGCTCGGATCACAGGCAAAGTTAAAAGCAGTCAAAATAAAATAAATGATGTCTTAACCCAAAATTAATTGCAAAAGAATCATTTTCTTCAGAATTCTATTGAGAAAACTTTTAAAAACAAAAATCAAAAGTTTACCAAAATCAAGGAGTGGAACATATATTTTTAAGGGGTAAGGTTTATACAGGGGTCAAAATATGAATCAAAAAAAGGATTAAAACGCGTCGGAAAGTATTGGCCAAACATGTTCGTTTCCTTCCAGGATTAAAAAAGTATAGTTGGCCCTTCTGCAGGTGGTAGTTCAATAGTTATGAGTCAAAATAGTTTGGTTCAAGGTCACGATGGAGGTCAATTTTCAATTACTTAACATCGTTATTAAAAATGGTGTCATATTGTTCGTCATGGTCCAGGAGCCGAAAATATACGGTTATATTCGTTGCATATTTGAACTCAAAATGTGACTGGGGAGCTACATGGTTATGGGCGGTCACTCATCTAGTGCGCACAGTCACACTCCATTAAAAAACGTTTACACAATTTGGCACTCGCTAGTGGTGCTAGTAATAGCTCGGTAATTCTTAAAATAAACGTTCCAACAAAGAAATTATTTACATTTACCTATCTAGTGGGACAAAATGAACAATTTACAACAGTCCAATAAAATCGGAATCATTCTATAAATTTACCACAGGAGACCTTGAACTATTATGTGATATTGTACTGAAAAGATACTCCTAGATAGGGCAAACAATATTTTTAAAACCTTAGGAGTGAATATTCATAAGCTGGATATGAGAACATGTAGTGATGGCTATTGAAAACAACATAAATTGTGTAGTATATTTTGAATCACACTGGTACAGTAGTGTTCTTTATAGTCAACAGTACGAGTGTGAAGTTGCTTACCATGGCAAGTTATCTAGCTGGAAGTGATAGACAAGGGTGTCTATTTTAAGAACCCAGTGGTGCACTTACACCCCATGGCAATTTGAGTGAATTGAGGTCACATAAGGGCGATTAAATTGACACAATGTAAAAAAAAATCCGTAATTTACGGGAAATTTCTGGCAGCCAGTATTTGCCAGACATTTTAGGGTAAAATTTATAGGAAATTTTCTGTTAATTAAAACGGGAACTTGAAACGTAATTTTACAGAAATTGTCTCATATTACGGAAAAAAAAATTGTGTGATTTTATACCTAATTTTTCCGTAATTTAAAATACGGAACCAAAAAAAAAGTCCGGAAATAGTGCTGCCAGAAATTTGAAATATTGCCGTAAAGAAATGAACATTTTTTTTTTTTGTTTTTTATCTGTTATGTTTCTAAAAAGATTTTCCGTAATTTACGGAAAAAATCTTGTTTTCTTAATTTACGGAGGAAATTTTAACAGTGCAAGGCACATCAAATAAAGTTATGAAAATATCACCAAATTCTGCCTGAAGTGCAACAAAGGAACAAAACGTCAACAAAACCAAAACCACAATGGTGACGTGAAAAGCACTTTCCTTTGAAAAAAGCACTTTATTCGTATCCACGGCGCAAAACTTTGAAGATCTCCAGAATTATCACAACAAATTAACAAACCAATTTTAAAGAATTCAACTGAAAAAAAAAACCCATTTCATTAAACCAAGACAATTCCTAATTAATTACTCCCCAAAGTACTTAATTCTCTCCTCACTTCATTTCATCTTCAGTTATCTCCTACTCCTCACTATATTCACTTTATTTTCTACCTCTGCTTCCTCATAGGCTGGGACCCATGGTCAAAAAAGTCGACATTAGAAAGGTTGGAACTGGCTCAGAAGGGGGGAATACGAATTTTGAGGCCTCAGCATATGGGGGGGGGGGGGCGTATAGTAACATATCTTTGGACCTACCCAAAAGTGTGTTGTAAAATTATACTTTTCGTGTCCGGTGATGTGGTGGTGCTATAACGTGACGCGTATAAAAAGGCTATTGAAAAGAGTAAGCTCAGAAAAAACGATATTAGGGGTAGTGGTATCATGTAACAGATAATCGGAGTATAGTAGATCATAAGCGCTGAAGAAGTTTGCCATATCAGAATAATGATGATTTAGAGTCATCTTGGCGGAAAAAAAATGCACAAAAAAATTTAAAAACAAAAAAATAGGCGGAAGAAATTATACAAAATATCGAAATGATCTCTACAAAATCGGGTGCTTATTCTTCACAAAAATTTTGAATATTCAAGACTTTATCTGGACTTTAAAGTCTGGTGAATGGATTTTTTCTATTAATATTGTGTTTGTAAGGTTTGTGCGTTATTTATCCATAAGGCAATATATGTTTAATGACTATTTTTCATGTTTACACACGGTGTTGGGGGGGGTCTATTGAAATCCTAATAATATTATAACGCATTTACGATTTTCATATTGTTCCTTTTACTTGCTGTAACAAAAGGTTGTGATGCAAACGTTTTTTTCTATGCCGGATTACTTCATATTGCAATGATTCGTAATAGTAACTGGATGGTTAGTGGCAGGGGGATGGGGGTATGGAAAACATTAACACGGGTCAAGGAATTGGCCCCAATCCAACACCCCCAACAGGAAATAGCAACATACGCGAAATAACTAAATTAGGACAAGACGAAATGACTCTACAAAAATGGGTGCTTATTTCTATGCGGATTACTTCAGATTGCAATGATTTATAATCCAATTTGAGATTGCAGTGGTAGTGGGATGGGGGATATGGAGAAAATAACAACACGGTTCAAGGAATTTGTCCTTCAACCCCACCTCACCAACCCCCCCCCCAAGAAGAAAATAGCAACATACGCGAAATAGCTAGATGTGCAAAATATAAATAGCATTTAATGCGCCACAACGATCCAAATCTTATAAGAATTGCTAAGCAGATTCTGGGCATATTTATTTGTTTTAAACACACATATGAGGTTTGCACAAACATGTAGTCTTAGTTAAAACAAGGTTAGCAAACAGGGAAGAAAATGTCGTATAATGAGTAACCATGGTGATGTTAGCGTATAAGAAAGATGTGTAACATTGCGAAAAACATGCTTCGTTGCCACAGGCAATGGTTCAACCAAAACCACGGGGCACATGTTGAACGTGTGATATCTTCTGATAGTGAATTTGAGGTTTGGCTGTAAGGTATTCAGAATGCGACAAACATCTTGTCCTACATTTTTCTCTCTTATAAGACCCAACATCGAGAAGATGAAGAGTAAAGTATGTTCCACCCAAATAAACATCTGAACAATATCACTGGCACAAGATGGGGTGCTCATCCACATACCGTAAGATCGATGGCACTTGCCCTGTGCTACTCGAGTGCAGAGTATGCTTGCCCTGTATGGGGAAAGCTCAACCATTGCCAAGAAGCTTGATTCCTCCGCCGGCTTATTACAGGATGGCCTCCGTCCAACATCAAAGGAAAAACTTATACTCCTAGCAGGAATGACTCCACAGAAATTCCATGATCCATCGTAGCGTTAGCGAGAATGCAAGAGCGTAGCTGCCAAGTCTCTCATGTGAAGCACCCTATGCATGGACAGATACCTGCTGCCAACGCCTTAAATCCAGAGAGAGTTTCTTCAGCCAAAGTCCAACCTATGAAACAGTCTCTAAGGAGGTGAAGAGAGTCGCCTTGTGAAAGGAAAAAGACTTGCCATCAACGAACCCACCGCAGCCATCTATGTATTGAACCTTGTGAGAATCTCCCACCTGGAGCTGACCCTCTTGGGGAATGGCGAGCCGTCAACACAGATTGCGAACCAGAAATGCCCCGATCTAGGTTTGCCCCTGTCAGACAGTGGGGCTACATGGAAGCAGATCAGGGCACTACTTGTGGTTGGGGAAACAGCACCACAGGACAAGGGAAAATGCTTGGTTTATGCCCACTGCTGGAGCAACAATGCACGAACTCAAGGAAGCAGCCAGACGTGTACCCCATCTATTGGCGGGATAATGAGAAGCACAGCGTGTGGACCACGATAAGAAGAATTGGGATGCTAGACAGTTAGGGTAAGAGGGGTACGAATATGGCCCCCCTGGCATGATGGACCCCTTATAACTTTTAATTAAATTAAGGGATGGTAGGAGTGTATTTCTTTTGTACGTGAAAATACCATCAGTCAACAACTATAATTCATTGTTTTTCAGCTATAACGAAGGTGTGTCCTGAAAATAGAAGATATATTTCCAATTTAAAAACATTTCCATTTTTCTGAGCCTCGGTCTTCGGAAGTGTTACCATAGGGCAAATAGTCAATCACAATTACCCATGTATGAGTAACAGGTCTCAAATTCCTAGCTTAACATCTAATCCAAAAACGGCCCCGGCGGATGGATACTGTTGTACGCTGATCTGGGATGGACACCCTATATTCCGTGTAAGCAACCTGGATGGGGCAATATGACGTGACGTTGTCGGAAAGACACTCGTTATGACCTTTTAACTTGCAACACGTGGATCTACAGGTATGTGAGGTCTACATACCCCGCCTCTATGGCAAATAACGACGGTGGGTCCATATTGCACATACGCATGTGGGGTAATATGGACCGTCTGCAACAATTTTCGAAGCCAAAGCGTTCAATGGTAATGGGATTGACATAGCAATGGAGCGACTTGGCGAGTTTTAATTAACTTGTACTCGGAAGGGAAATACATCTTCTCTGGTATGAGGCAGCAGCTACGATGTGTGAATTTGGTGGTGGAGCCAGCTGACTGTTGAGTGGTTGGGGTATGAAAGTTCTATATCCAACGGTGGTGACGAAAGGTATTAGGCACCGTAGGAATGTGGATCTGAAGTCTGTGATGTGGAGAAACACATTGACAGACGGAGATGGTAGCAGCCCCCATCGGTGCATATTGCTCTCGAAACAACCGGCTCCTGTGCAAATTCTGTTCAAGGTGACCCATTCCTTGCGTGAGATTGCTGCCAGGTGGTGGGAGAGTGAATTGGTCGGTTTGGGCTATCTAGGGCCAGTAGTGTTCGATGTCTTTAAGATGGTCGAATGGGGAGCTGGAGAGTTGGCGGCGGGTTGACGAAAGCGCAGTCTCTCTGGCCAGCTGGTGTGATTCTTTGACCAGTAATTCATACGCAGATGCTTGTTGTCCAACAGAGCCATGTTCACCAGTTTAGTGTGTGATGTTCTCTCCGAAGCATGCAGGTGCAATGGCCTGAAAGCACTGGTAGTAGGAATTCAGATGGAGAGTGGGCCGAAGGCAGCCAGTAATGGTTCTCATGGTCTCGTTGAAACCTGTGTCAGCTTTTTTGTAGGGAGCGCTATTGCACCAGTTGGGGTAAGCAATGTTCAGCAGCGATGTAGACTAGAGCCAGTGCGGTGGTGCATAGAGTGGATGAGCTAGCACCCCAGGAAGATCCAGAAAGGCGGCACCGGAGGTTATTTTTGGGAAGATACCGTTGTACATATTGACTCGAGATGCTGCCGATAAGTACGCTGACGATCAAGCTTCACTCCCAGATTAAGTTGGTTGTAGGATTGTTGGCAGAGGCGCTCCATTGAGGTAGATTTGAAGCTGGCGATGAGCCCTTTTGGTGTTCAAATGAAAGGCAGTAGCAGTGGTCTTTGCTTCACTCAGCTAGTTCCAGGTCTTGAGATAGCCTGCAAGTATGGCATATCTGCAGTAAGTAACTTTATAATTAGTTCCAGTTTCTTCAAGTGAAGAAGGGCAAGATCGGCGGCGTAGCCATGTTGTCTAGATGTTGTTTGAGGTAAGACGCTGATATACAAGGTAATCCTGCATGGGAGCCAATCCGATCCTGGCTGTGGGGGACTCGGTCTCAGGACGATGCAGTCGACTGCTTGCCTCACAGGTCTTGCTACGGTTTGAAAGGCATGTTACATAAGTTATGAATTGACAATGTGGACGATTCCGGAATGGTCATGCGAAGGCTTGGCGTGTCAAGCACTGGTGCCACATAGTGTCATATGCTGCAGTAAGGTCCACAAAGAGGACGCCTGGCTACGACGCTTTTAAAAGCTCTCCTCAATATAAATTGTGAGTTTAACAATTGTTGGACAGGGTCATGGCCACGGCGAAATCCTGCTGTCGGCAGCGGGATTTCGCTAACTGGCTAAGACGGGCCAGGATCAGGAGTTTTGAAGAAATACACCGTAAGTGATATTGGGCGGTGGTCTCGCGTTATGGGGTTGTCAACAGGCTTGTTTGGTTTGGGGAGTGCGAGGATAGTAGCCCTCCTCCAGAACGTGGGTAAGGACTGGTTGGTAAGCTTACCATAGGCAACATGTGTAGAACCCTTGGAGCCAATCTAGACATCATCGTGGGCCGCATTGCACCTGGAACTCCGCTGGTATATTATCAGGCCCCTCGGCGTTTTCCACTCTTAGTTGGCTGATAGCAGATGGTAAGCTAATCTAGTGAGAAGGGTGAAAGCGACCCCGTCCACGCCAGGGGATCGACGGTGATTGGTGAATACTCTTTTTCAAACAGAGCGAGTGCGATCCTTATCATATACTTGAAAAGACCATTTGCGAGGAGTTGCTCAGCAAATTGAGTAGTTGGCAGACACAGAACCATTTCGATGGTTTGGAAACTCTCTCGGTGAGGGAGGCGGTTTCTGGTCTTCCAGACCTTCCTTCTAGAATGAGTGAAGTCAACATTCAATGGACCGTTCCTCCCAGGGCTCATGACGTTTCCTATCCAAGCATTTTATCAGATCTGAAGCCTTAGATGTCGCTTCTTCCTGGGTTCTGAATTCAAGAACTGCTATAGTTGCATAGACAGGAAACTTCTGCACATATTGAGCCTAAATCGGACAACATATTTTCCGGGTGTTCTGTAAATGCCGAAAATCGTGTAACCCGCAATGCATCACCTTAAATTTGAAAACTCAAAAAGACTCTCTAGCAAGTGGGCGGGAACTTTAGGAGGGGACATTATTTAGGCCAGGGGGAAATGGAGGATTTGAGCTAGGGGAATATGAAAGAAAATTTTAAGCAGGAGGTGCGAATATGGAAGTCTTATAAACATTTTAATCAAGTGGAAGGGGAACGTGAACTTTTTAATGGAAAAATCTCATAAAATCAAGGGGAATGCCAAAATTTTTGAACGGAAGCGAAGGGGGGACGCAAATTTTTTCGACGAAAACAAGTTGAAATCCTCCATTCCTCCCGTCTTAAATAATGACCGCTCCCTTATAAAAATATACAACATGGGACCTAACTCAACAATAGGAATCTATAAAACTAATAACAATAACGAAATTCATCATCCACCTTCAGATGGTAGGAAAGTGACATGTCAAACATGTTTGTGTACGATATCAGTAATGTATTAAAATTCAGTACGGAAAAGAACGTGTTTGACTCTTGTTTAAGAAATGTTAAAGTGAATAAAATAACAAAAAGTTATAAAATAAGTGTTGTACTGTTATATTAGCAACTTTATATTACCACTTTGTCCGCCTTTCACAAGATACATAAGCAATAATCCTGAATTTGTTACCCCAACCCTTAAAAATTGACACAATATTCATGTGCACTGACCCTTTATCCAAAACAGGCCAGTACGCAACTGGACAAGAAATTCAGATTTTACAACAGCACTTTTCATATATCCCAAACATGGTATTAAATGAATCTGAACTCAAAAATCGTATATCTTTCCGAGCCAGGTCCTCCAAATTTTGAGGCCGTGGGTCCCAGCCTATCATTATGCAATAGCTTTACATACCTCAGCAAGACACGTTTAACAGACTGTCCTTCCTGTCCAATTCCTGTATCATGTATTCCCGTTAAATGTTTGTTAGAATACCTGAGATATTTTTTCTGTTATGTATATTTACCTATGTAATACATGTACTTTATATCACCCCTTTGTAAAATTGAGTATATTTTATTTGTATGGAGTACAGGGCCAGCAATAATTATAAGCCCAATTGAGTTGTCCATTACTGGTACTAGCATATCAAATCTTTCACCTATTCATCTTACGGTTTACAACAGATACTTTATGTATTATTATATTGTATTATTTACTTCTGTCACGTACGATATGTTATGCTGAATAAAT
>JAMKCH010043873.1:0-13113 GCA_023653785.1 Ophioderma brevispina | reverse complement strand
CGCAATCCTCCAGTAGGGGCTTCGCAATCCCACCTGCCGCAATAGATGTCAAGTCGAGTTATCCCACTTCTGACACCAAATTTGTAGCGGGACGGGCCTCGGCGGATGGAGATCTATCCTTTTTACTATTATTGTGGGTTTCGGGGGAGGTCGAAACTCGCACACTCTAACGTCTGAAAGCATGCACAAGGAGGAAGCTACTATTTGGTTTATTTCAAGGTTCAATGATTTATTTCTTATAGCCGCAACAATATCACACAATATTTGTTTTACAACTACAATTTAAACCCTTTCTTACCCACACAAGTCAGGAAGCTTCCAAATAGTAGATCACCTTAATATCTTGGAAAGGTTAGCCAACAGAGGTTGGAATCACTCTCCCATACAGAAGTAACTGCAAGGTTGCAATCAACCTTCCCCAGAAAATGTTACCTGAAGTTGGACGGGCCTTCCCTACGGAATGTACTGAAGTTGGAAATGGAACACACGAGGCCCAGCACGCGCATATGATGCCTAGAGGGGTCGTCGCAATTGATCAATTTACAGATCCATAACAGACATCACGGCGCCAACGGGTGACGTCACATATTATTCACAACTTCAGCCGTAGTAAATCAGAGGGGATACAACCTAATGACATGTGGGGTTAATCTACAGGTCAATATTATTGAAAATGTGAGACTGCCATGGTAAAATTAAATAAGTGAAACCTGAAGGAATCCTCAATTCCGTTCAGTTGTAAAGCTTTTATATGAAATTAGCCCTCACCTGAAGACTAAGACCAAACGCGCCTTATGGGTGAACAGACCGATTTTATATTAATGTCGCCGGCGACATATTAAGAAGACGACGCGGAAATGGCGGTAACACAGAAAAAACACATGCCGTAGCGTGTTTCCCAGGGGCATGCACCCTGTTTTAACGGTCTGTGACTTTTGTGGTTTTAATATCAATGAGTACGAGTCTATGTATTATGATAATATACACATTGTGAATTGAAAGTTGTGGAAAACTTAAAAGTATAGTCTACAAAAATTACATGGATGTCTTTAAACTCTTACGTCCTATTATGGTATTTTTAAGTGTAAAATGTATTATCTATTCTTCCAAGGCCTAGACTCTCATTTGAAGAAATTCTATTTTGGATGAAACTGTGCCACACCAGAGTGTGCGGCTGGCCTTAACCCAAAATTGTGTCTCCAAATGGTAAAGAATACATGTGGGTGCAGTCTTCAGGTCACGAAGGGTAGGTGTTCGATCACTAGGTATCCCCCTTTACTTTGATAGGGAAATATACTGCAGTCTCATAGCTACCCCCGGGGGGGACCTCCCGAATCGGAAGTGAAGGTATGTAAGGTGTTATGACGGCAACTCCTTTTCAGCATTGTTGCACCCAAAGACCCCTTGTTTAAATTTCACCCAAAGACATTCATTTTTGTTGAAAAAATTAAATCTCACCAAAAGACCCTATTTTGGAGGGAAATTTGAACATTTCAAACAAAGACCTCTGTTTGTTAGAAAAAAGTTGCAAAAATCTCACCCAAAGACTCCATTTTTCTGAAAATTTTGTATACGTTGTTCACTCGAAACACCCCCCATTTGTTGGCAATTTTTGCAGTGGGTCACCGAATGACCTGGTTTGGGTTGGAAGTACGAGTCTTACACCCCTATCCATGGGAGTGGGACCCCGGGTAGCTACCCTATGCGACGACCCTTTTGCCCACAGTTCCCCTGGTAGTCTCAGGCCGATGGAAGAAGGAAAGGGTCTCTTCCACGCTGCTGGACTATATCCCTTTATGTCCATAGAGGAAAATTGACTAACAACCTGACATCACCGCCAAAAAAAAGGAGGGTGGTAGTAGCGGGTATTTGTGTTGTTAGATGTATAGGAGCACTTTCCCTGTAAACACAAGACAGGGTCCGCTCTTTGATTTATGAAAGTGGCAAAATGGATTTAAGGGTTTAAGACTTTTAGGGAGAGGGCCGCGGAGATGAAAACCTGTTTTGTCTTCCGGGATTTCGTAGCTTGATATCACTTTAGTGTGGGCCCCAAAGGTTTTCTCCGACCCATCCCGCGGCTAATGCCTGGTCCTGGAGAAGGAAAACAATGGGTGTGAGTGTGGCGTACAGGCAAGGTCTGGTTCTTTGTGAGAAATCCTGGACGGGAGAGGAATGGAACATGCCATATTTCGACCAATGAACAAGCATGTATTTTGGAACCCATCGACGCAAGGCGACTGCCACTAAAAACGCCGTCTTCCTATGCAGATCAAATGAAGACTGACATTCTTAGTGGCTCAAAATTCTTAAGACGCTAAGACCGGGAGCATAGCGTAGGTCCCACTCGGAAAGCAGTGAACAACCGGTTGATCGTGCCCCAAACCAAAAACATGCTATTCAGCAGATTCATGAGAATCGGGCTATTAGGGACAACTGAATTGGCTCATGAAACCACGATGGAGCGCCCCACATCGCCGGTTGGGTCAGCACCCCGATTGTTTGGGCACCAAAACCCGCGTGAAAGATTTCTAATAGGGAAATTCCCAATGTGCCCTACAGACAGCGGATCAGCGGGATCGATATCCTCGATTGACGCACCATCTATAGAACCGACGGAGTCGAGAATCGTAAGATTCTTCGCCCTGCCTGAGAAGGGGAGCGCAGTAGTTGTTCCGAAAGTCTTCGTCTGAATTTACAATTGGCGGAAATGCGCCAGACAGTCGGGTTAAGACCGCGGATGGTATGCCCTGGGAAGAACAGGTCGACTGGAGGACCGCTTACCAGATCCCCGTCCTAAGGGAGAAAAACAAGGTCCCTGACTAGCAGCTCTAGAAGCCGTGGGAACCACAGTCGATGGCCGCATGGGCACTACCAGCAGAACCAGTCACTTGTCGGACTGAGAAATCACCTCGAAGACTCTTGGTATCATCGCAACGGGGATCTTGACTCCACGAGTAGTACGTCGGAAGCTGGCGATTCACGGCGGAGGCAAATGGAGACGCTGTAGCCTCTAAAAATGACCATTCCACTGACAACCCCCTTAATCTTTGTTGACGGCTGGCACTTTGTGCCCTTCTGGGAGAGGTGTTCACTATAGATGTTCTCCACCCCATTACATGGGACGCTATCAGAGCATTGTTCCGTTGCCTGCACCACTCTAAGAGTCTCCTTGCAGAGACTGGGGGCTTCTGGTCCTCCCTCCTTGTTGATGTATGTCATTATCGTCATGTTGTCGCATTGGACCAAGATTACTTTTCCTCTGGTCAGAGTTACGCAGTGCTTCAGTGGCAGAAAGATAGCCCACAGCTCGAGTGCATTGTTTGATGGCAAGGTTGCATGGGAGATCACGTGAGTACTGTGTTCAGGGTCTCCATATGGAAGTGCGGGGTCAGATAAACTTGTTTAAAGGTTTCAGGTTCAGGTTGGGCATCCACTGCCCTGAAACTTTTTGTAGTTAAAAAAAGTGGAATAGAAGACCTCCCGGATTGCAATCGAGAGACATATCACGACACGTTCAGGCCAATAAAGCAGTATTCTCCCGCCATCGTTAATGGAGGGGGTAGCTTCCTCTCCTTCCCTGCTTGCCCTGAGCGCTTGAGGGCCCGGTCTTAGTTGCCGAGGTGTACTTTATCCACTCATGAGCTTGGAGGGACGCCCATTGACCTCCGAAAAGGTCTTCCCCCGTAGGCAGTGGCACCTCTAACATATCACAAGAATCCTTGAAATGTAGGGCTTTTGCAACCGGTTGACGCCTCGACTTCAACGAATGGGTCAATTATGGCGGCCATCTTAAAAAAACCAATGATGGAACCATTGGATAAAAAATATAAGACCACCAAAGGGTTCTTTGGTATCAAAAACATAGGTAGATACACTCGAATCTTGTCTCTAGGTGCTCCAGAAAAAGAATTATGGCTAAAAAACGGTTATTTTGGCGGCCATTTTGGAATTCAATATGGCGGCCACCAGGGGCGTAATATTTTTGGGTCTATTTTTTTTCCGGAACCTCTGATGCTATAGAAGTCATGTACAAAGTTTCATGCTTTTTTCAACAATTGAACGATTCTGGCAGAAAATCCCCCTTAACAGCTCAACTACTATGTTTTAATCCAATCTCATTTAGACATCCCTGTCCAGAGAGTGATTTGAAGAAGAGTCATAACTTCAAAGCTGGACTTTGTGAAATCACAGATACCTTAAGGAAGGTTGAATTATAACTACATTTGAGAGTCATGTGGATCACAAATTACCCGGGAGCTAGCAGGCATTTGTAACACATCTCAGGTACAAAAGGTTTGAGTGTTATGTTACCAGCCTGACAGGGACCCCTGAAACGTGGCCAAGACACAGTTTGTATGTTGATAAGCATACCACATTCATTGGATCCTATAGTATATCTAGTAACTCCATAGTTTGATAATATAGGGTTGAATAGATAATTATCATTTATGGCGACCCAATCTTGGATTTCTCAAAATGCTCAAGGATTCCCAGGTGGCACCCGGCCGATCTTTATTCTACACACCCTAATCTATCATTTTCAGCAAAAAAAAATGTGTCCATACTCAACTGTACGGTCACATGAACGTTCTACCTGACTAGTTGAATATTTGCTTGAATCCTGCATTTTTAATGACACACGCAGTATTTATCTCCCAGCACACTTTACCCATGACAACGAAAGGCATTGGTTGGCGGGTGGTGGGGTTTTATTAGAGCAATTTATATTCCTAAACAATATCATTTCATGTGAAAAGGTATTTAATTGAGCAACAGATGTGATCAACCACAATGTTTAGAAGCATTAATGTATACGTATATCTATTATCTAATGATGAATTATAATTATCATTAGTAGAGGCCATATGCGATTCAACCTTGAAAAATTCTAATAAAAGGACTGTTTGTATATTCTCGTAGGGCTATATGTGAATTATTATGAAAGAAATTGTCGGGTCAATGACCTTTATAAGGCATATCATGGATCATAACTCCTCAACCGTTTGGTCTAAAAGCAGAAATGAGGTGTCTATACCAAGGTTTTTGGGGTCAACAAACACAATTAGCATATAGGAAAAACTATCAAATGCACCCTTCCTTGATTTTCAAAATAGTATGCACTATCTGCAGGAAATTGTACTTTAAACTTCATCTCCCTCAACCATTTTAAAGGTGTTGGTTAAGACCTCCTCGGATTTCTTAGTTACAAAGCCTCTAACCCTTTTGATTTTGGTACAGGTGGATTGGTATACCAGTCTCCTGTTTCTATTGCTATCAAAAACGTTCCAATAGTCCTCCATTTGACGTCTAAGTAATGTTTTAATGAAGTAATACTCATGGGAAACTTGATTTCTCCGATTGTTGTTAAAAATAAGCCAATTTCTATTTTGAGTTAAAAATGCAGGAATGTGTGATTTTGCTAGGTTTTTGGGGGTGATTATGAAAGGAAAATCAAGTTTTGTAACATACACAGGATATATTAAGTGCCTAAAGCATATATATTTTTGATAGAAGTGATAAAGAAAAATATTATAAGGTGGCAACCATCCTCTCACCCCATTTACGTGTCGTCTTGGCACACAGCGCCGCCCATTGTTGAATCACGGTCAGAAAGTAATTTGAGCCACCGCGACCTTGGCAAATCTTCGACTGCGCTAGGGAGTTCACAAGTTTCGACGGTAACATGCCAAGTGGCTGACACGTACACAACAACTTGTTAACATATTCGGACCCGGTCAGATAGCGTTGATTCGGATTTTTTGTACACTGGAGATTGCGCAAAATACTTGGCCTATCGTAACGATTTACGCACCTAAATTGTCTAGTTAGGTGACTAGTTTATAATATAGATTTTTGAAGTACGATCCATACAAGCATTTTTCTTACCTTATCAGCTGGCTCAATTATCGATTGCTGCTGTCAAGTCATGCCACACTTCAGGCACTCAAAAACTAGTGAGCTAAGGGGTCTATTTTGTGAGGAACCCGTTTCTGATTCGTCGATTTCGCGATATCCAGGGTACCGCGAACCCGTTTTTTGCCGGGTCGCATAAAGCGACCCGGCTATAGAAATCACTATGACCGAAATAGCGAAGGAGTCTATTTCTATCTGAAGGTATTTGTGTTTGTGTGTTTTGTAACGATTAGGTATGTACCTGCATATTGCCTCATTAATGTGAGATATATGTGAAATTAAATTTTTAAGTGATAAAAATGTTAATGTAATTGTTGAAGCTTAAGGATAATATGAAATGTAATTTTAGACTCTACTGAAGACTGGTGCTTTCGCAATTTTACATTAGAAATACATTATAGGCACAGTTGCAGTTACTCTGGTCAGTGACCTTATGGCAGGCAACAAAGGCCGTTGCTTGAAGGTCGAAATAACACAGGTTGATAATTGTATGCGGCACTGTTGTCAAGGAAATTGTAGACTGGAAAGAAGTACTATTGTATGGATAAAATAATTGATCAAATTCACGACCAAATTATTTTGGCCGGAGTTCGAAACAATGTTAATAATGTCTTATGCAATATAGGCCTATGCATCAAGAAAATAATTACTTGAACTCTGTAACATAATTTACTTATAAGAATAAATAGCCATAAGATACCAAGCTTTCAACTAGACTACCAGCTGACCATTCTTGTTGTTGTATGTAAGGGTTGTACTTGAACTGGAATGTTTAACGCTTTGCATGCGGTAGGTGTCTGCAGCCGCCCGAAGATTAGCATTTGTCAACTTTTCTCCATAAAACATTTTAAAATAATTTATTTTCATTGGGCATATTCAGAATCAGCGTAAATGAGTCCAAACAAGCCCAATCTTTGTTGTTGTTTTTAGGCGGCTTCCCAAATAACCTGCAAATATTTGGAAAGCCATCTTAAATGCCACTGAATTATGTGTTTTATGTGTTATAACTTATACAGAATTGCCTAGCGTGCAAAGAGTTAAACCCGGCTGCAAAGAGTTACGGTCGTTGCTTGAAGGCCGTTTCGACACAGATTAGGAACTGTATCATGCATGCATGTGACACTGTTGTCATGCACTGTTGTTGAGAGGTTGCAAACTGTCCTTGAAGACGGAATGAAAGTAATTCTTAGACTACTATCAAATTGTATTGGTACAATGTTTGATGATTAAGTTCAGACAGAGAAGTAAATTATTTTTGTCAGAATCAATATGTGTCAGAATCAATATGTGTTTGTAACAATTATGTTCTATACATAAATTAACGCGCAGTGGCGTAAATTTCTTTTTGACATTGGGGGGATGGGTTGATGAAATTTTGTGAATGAAAGGGGGTTTGCTGAAAAGATCCATTACTAACACATGTGCGCACGAAGCGCGCTAAAAATTTAGCCATTTAGAAGCTAAAATTGTTAAATGTAATTGTAATTATAACAAAATGCGCTCGAAGCACGCAAAACATTTACCATTTTTAAACGATAATGGTAAAATATGAGGTTATTTTTGGTCAAAACACATGAACGGGCATCAACATTGGGGGGATGATCGTATTGACCATCCCCCCTCATCAAAATATTGGGGGGGATATATCCCCCCCATCCCCCTGGGATTTACGCCTATGTCAACGAGTAATTAAAGTTCTGAAATAAGCCTATGATAAATTAAAATCTTAAAAAGACAAACAACGGTAATACCAAGATTTTAACAAGACTACCTACTGGTTGCTACGTCGCAGTCATTCCTGCATTAGGGTTTTATCAAAGTGAATATATCATTAGATTTGAAGGGGGCATGAAGGTACGCAAAACAAACTGATATTAATAGTGAAAAAACATATTTGCCCTATTGTGAAATAAAAGCAAAGTTCTTCTTTTTGTTCCATTAAAAAACAAAGTAAACTTAAAATCAGAAAGCAAAAAGATTTTATTATACATTTTAATGTCTCTGGTGGCGAGAAAAAATCGTCTGAGCTAAGCTCTTCCCTCCCTTAGAATGGTGTGTTCTTTACGTCATGGAGATTTCATGATTGACCAATAGCTTTTTGTTTACAAACACTGCAGGACTCATCATTACTTATCAAGGGAGCATAAAAGTTAGTACCAAAAATCAAGAGTTTGAGGCTAATCAATTAGTAGACAAAACTACCCTCGTGCAATTCGAAACTGATAAAAATGTAACGTCCCTTTCCCCAGCGTCGAAAAATTGTCTTTATTGACGGGAAAGAAATTACCCGAAAAAATGACTTCCCTCGCTTGCAATGGTTCTGTCTTGGTATATGTTTTCTATCTCCTCATAGAATTTTAGGTTGACTCAGGTGGTTGACCTTATTAACAGAAATCCATTAAGTTGATTAGTTGACGTGATATCAATGCGATAGCAACTTGTTGCTTAGGTAAATGATTCAATTGTCCAATAGCTTCCAATCCTAGCGCCTATATCGCGTAAAGAGATTGGTTTGTAAAATTGCATTCAGGAACAATCCATTTGAGTTTTATTTATAAACTTTAATTCATCTTATCCAAAAACCTCAAAACAGTGACATAACTTTTCTATTTTTGGAACATCTTACAAACATTTTACCAAAAACACCCATTTTCAAAAAAACATGAGAAATTTGTGGGGTTATCAGCTGCCCCCTCTACGAAAATCTTGATCCGTCTATTTGATTCAAGATAATGCTTTTAGGTGCTGTCCCTCCAAATTACGTCACTGTCTCAAAGTGATAGTCAGAGATCATGTGATACTCATATTCTTTCCATTTCCCCTAAAGATCCGTTCAAACTTCCACTACACTGCAGTGCAGTGAGTTGCATTGCCCAAATAACAGGCTCTGTCCAAAATACTGCAATAAAATACTGCAACTAAATTAAATTCGTTTTAACTTGCATTGCAATAAGTTGCATCAAGTTGCAATAAAAAGTGATCAAAAGTAAATAAACCTAAATATCAATCCTCTAAATAAAATACTTATATTTTCTATTTCAATTTCGTTCATAATGTCATCAAAAACTTCATTCTTATCTTACATAAACAATGCCTCTAGCATAAAATCTCTGAATATTCCTTTAGAAACTATAACATAATCAGTTTTATCAACGTTATATTCATACAATTCTCCTTATCATGTCTTTCCATACAAATCTACCTCCCAGAAGCACTTTCATACCTTATGTAAATATTTTGTAGGTTAGGATAAATCTGTAAATATGTTAACACAAAATGTTCTCTTACCACATTCCATTGCAACTTGTAATCTTACACCCTGTACAATATTTCATACATCAAAAAATCTTTTTTTTTAATCGTTATTATATTTATTTTTATACATGTTTCTGTAATAAAACTGCAACTTCAAAGTAAACCAACCAACTACTTGTTTAAATGACTCTTTCATATTGTTCTTCAACAGTTTTAAAAATCATATTACAACCTCAAACCTTTGTTCCAATGTATATTCATTTTTATCATTTTTGTGTGACATCATGTTGCAACTTTAAAAGTATCAGAAATACATTTATTGTGTCTAACAACATAATCTTAAGTACTTCATGTGTATTCTTTATCGCATGTATATGCTGTTTTAGGGCATATTTTAAAATTATTGGATTTGGCTTCCATTTTGAAATTGAAGTATGACTTAATGTTACAAGTGCCATACACTTGTTCATTGGATCCTATAGAATATCTAGTAACTCCATAGTTTGATAATATAGGGTTGAATAGATAATTATCATTTATGGCGACGCCATCTTGGATTTCTCAAAATGCCCAAGGATGCCCAGGTGGCACCCGGCAGATTCTTATTCTACACGCCCTAATCTATAATTTTCAGCAAAAAAATTGTGTATATACTCAACTGTACGGACACATGAACTTTCTCTCTGACTATATGGGATACCATTAAAAAGCTCATTCCCAGTAGTAAATATTCTACTCAGTCAGTTAAATCTAACAATGGACTTACAAATAAGATAAGATAACAGCTGAATCATTTAAACCCTCGTTTACACCGAAGTTGGTGGGGGGTTCCCCCTTTCGGTTTTTTTTCCCCAGCTTTCTAAAATACCCCCTTTTTTGGGGCCAAATTATTCATGTAAATTGTCAATTGACATGTTCCGCCTCCTTTAATTAATATCATCCAAAAACAAACATCCACCGGGGTATAGGTAGATACATGTGATGCCCAAGTGATCGATGGGGGGGGGGGGGGGCACCCCTGCACGTAAAGAATCAAACATGCCTAACACAACACGGAACATCACAGACACTTGATTTTGGTACGAATGATAGATATGGTCCTTCTCTTTCCATTGATACCAAAATAGTACCACATGCTAGCATTACGTCACTGACGTCATAAATGTTCGAATGTCAGCAAAAACTGCCATTTCATAGACACACACAAGTGGAAATTCACTTTTTTTTTTCGCCAAAAAGGTTAGAAAAACAGATTTTCATGCGGTTTTTTGAGCTACTTGATGGGAAATGACTGTTTTATATAATGACCAAAAAATCAAAATCATTTTAGAGCTATATAGGGTGTTTGAGTCGCTAAATTTGCGAAATATCAAATTTCCACCCTATTCAGTATTTTTCGTACTTTTTTCCTCAACATATGACGTCATGGTGACGTCATATGTGCATGTTAGTACTTAATTTTGGTACCAATGGAAAGAAGAAACTAACTCTAAGCTATCCTTGGTACCAAATTTACAGGAATCGGGTGTTCAGTAACGAAAATCACAAGGGGGGTGGTAACCAAGCCCCCCCCCCCTTCGTGGAGTTTTGTACAAAAAAATGGGCTCAGGGTAGACGAGGGTTAATGATGTTTTCACTTCAATGGCAAAATCTTGCTAAGAGTTTAATTATCATGATAAACAATTAATCTTGGTAACTACCACTTCTCATTTGATTGGGTTTTATGTTCCTGACATTTGATATTTAATTTGAAATAGGTAAATATATAATAATAAGCTACTGGCCTTGATAATTAAAAATATTAAGCTTTTCAAACTTGGTGCTCCAATTGTTTGTACCTCAGTTGGGCATGTTATTTGTCAATCTCTCGCTTCTCACATCACACAGTTCCTCTGCATGAAAAACAAGCCCACAAGTCACGCAATCTTCAAGGAGGATGGTGAAAGAGTGATGTAATAATTATAGGCCTATATTGTGGCTTCCAATTATTTCCAAAATTATTGAACGTAGTGTTCAAATCAATTGTACAATTATATAACTGTTAATGGTCTCCTAAATTCATGTGCCACAGTCTGGTGTTAGAAAAACATCATTCTACAACAACAATCTTCTTGATGTTTCTGATCATATTTTAAACAACATGAATCAAGGCAAAGGCTAACCGGTTATGACTAGCATTGACCTCAAAAAAGCTTTAATAATGTCAATAATATCTTCTACTCAGAAACTTCGAAGTTGATTATGGTATCACTGGCATTCTTTGCGTTGGTTTGTCTTCATATCTTTGTGGTAGAACACAGCGGTGTGTATCATTCGACTTTTTGATATTAAAAAAAATATTGATATTGGAATTTACACAGGGGTATTTTAGGGCCATTATTCTTATTATATTATGTTAAATTCTTTCCTGATTTTCAATTGTAAGGCGTATGTATGGCTGATGACACTACATTACTCTTTACTGCATCAGATCCCATGACTCTTCATTTGGATATGAATGATAATTTGTCTAAGATTGCACAGTGGTTTGAAAACTGACTGACTTTGAACATAAAGAAAACCAAATTCATGATCTTTGGAACAAAAAATGTTGTTAATAAATTTAGTGATATTAATCTGATGTATGATAATGCAGATATAGAAAGAGTTGACAAATTTAAGTACTTAGTACTTTTAACTTGGTGTGAGCATGTTGATTATATATCATCAATTATTTCAAAACGCATTGGTGTTATTCGTAGAGTTAAGTTTTATCTTCCTTCAAACACCCTTAATATGTTAGCCAATGCTTTAGTTTTTCCACATTTTGACTATTGCAGTCCAGTTTGGTCTAACTGCAAAATTGAATATTCTAACACTTCAAATTCTGCAAAACAAGCTTGCTCGTGTTCTTTTATCTGCTGATATTAAAACCTCAATTAATGCCTTGATGACTACTTTAAACTGGGATAAATTGGACAAAAGATGGCAAAATCATTTTCTTTTGGTTTTTTCAAATGTCTTAAAAATTATGCCCCATCTTATCTTTCATCTCAGTTTATGTATCTGATGTTCATTCCAAGAATACCCGTAGTCAATCTTCCAACACTCTTGTTATTCCATCCCTTAACATAATACCAGGCAAGCGTACACTTATTTTTAGAGGGAGTACAATTTGGAACAGCCTCCCGGCTGATGTAAGGTGCAATTTATTTTCTATGAACATAAAAAATGATGCGCCCGCAGGCGGAGTGCCCATCTCTCTGTCATTGGCGTTTGGGCCAGACTCCCTCATATAATGTTGCTGTGGGGGGTTCGCCACTCCTTCCGCACAGCGAGTCTGTTTTGCATTCCCAGCATATGCCGGTGTCATATACTACAGTGTCCGTGTGACTGAGTGTCCTACCACCGATATGTCTATTGTGTTCTCCATTGAGTGCTGTATGCATCATTTGTTTCAGCACTGTACCCAAATGGCCTCGTCTACAAGGTCACGGTTTATTCCGTACATGTTGCTACGGTTGCTATAGGACACTCTCTCATGGGGGACACTCAGTTTCTTTACACCGGTACCCATTTATACTCCTGGGTGGAGAGAGGCAAGCGAGGTTAAGTGCCTTGCCCAAGTGCACAACACATTGGCGACAGCGGGGCTCGAACCCACAACCTTATGCTTATGAGATGAGCGCTGATCCACTGCACCACATGTGAACATAAATACTTTCAAATCTCATGTTCTAGAGTGAGTTCTGTTATATTTTGTCCTCTTATTGATTTTGAAAGTACTATTCAAATGTATTATTGTCCCCGCCGAACGAGTTCGGAACGGGGACTATGAAATGAGCAGCGTCCGTCCGTTTGTCCGTTCGTCCGTTTGTCCGTTCGTCCGTTCGTCCGTCTGTGACAAAAATGTTAACCCATACATGTTGTATACCATTTATCTGGAGTTCCGTAAGGGTGACAATG
>JAMKCH010043872.1:0-20521 GCA_023653785.1 Ophioderma brevispina | reverse complement strand
CGCCATTTTAAACATATTTTGCTCTCCAATTGCACTTCTGATCAACATAGAAGGCTCAAGCTGGTGGCAAAACCCATTTTTGTGATGTAAGTTAGTGAATGCAAATATTACAACCAAAAAATCACACATTGTTTCCTTCAGGCGGCCATCTTGAATTTCAAAATGGCCGCCATTTTTAACATATTTTTCGCCCAATATCTGGACTTCTGAGCAACATGGAATGCTCCAATTAGTGACAATACCCATGTTTGTGATGTCAGGGAACACATATATTACATCCAGAAATTTGCCAGTGGTTTCCTTCTGGCGGCCATCTTGAATTTCAAAATGGCTGCCATTTTTAACGTATACTTCGCTCGATATCTGGATATTTTTGGTGGCAATACTCATGTTTGTGATGTTAAGGAAAATATATATATTACATCCAGAGAGTTGCAGATTGTTTCCTTTCTGACAGCCATCTTTAATTTCAAAATGGCCACCATTTTATTACATATAATTCGCCCGATATCTGGCCTTGTGAGCAAAATAGCTCAAATGCTCCTTCCTTATCAGATATACATCCTATTGCACCAGAACCACTTAAATCGTGGAATCCTGGGAGAGCCATAGCTCTGGGTGTTTTAATAAGTTTGTGTTTAGGTCTCAATGTTATTGAATGTTATTGCTGTCCCTATGTGCCAGTGCAAGTATTGAAACCAATATCCACAACTATCTATCTAGCGGTCGCAGCCGAGATGCTGTTCACCATGTAGCGCCAAATGTCCCTGTCCGTCATTAAAGGCTGACTCAGAGATTTCCCGATGAGGGCGCACTCAATTTTCAAACAAATCGTGTTTTTTGCATATACATAATGCTTTTCATTATACTAATCACTGTGTGAAATAACTAAGCTTAAAACGAAGTCCTTCATATAGAAAATCACAACTTTGTTATAAAATTCCGGATCCGGAATTTTTGTTATACACGGTATCATATGGCACTGTTATACTGTGCATAAATGTTTACTGCATGAAAACGGAAAATCCGATTCATCTCTAACTTTGGAATTGAACATTTTAGGTGACTATTTTTAGTTATACTGACTATTTTTTAATTTCTACTCGAAATCATTATATTTCGAAATCTCTGAGTCAGCCTTTAAGTTGGGGATGTCAGATGAATCCTGCTGCATGTCTCGAGCAATCACATCAATGTAGTTAAAGGGGTACGACCCATTTGAGCATGGTACCCTCCAACATGTGATGTCCGAGACTACTTGATCAATCGCACGATATTAAACAGTGACCGGCAAATCGCGCTCGGCGTTTGGCAACAGAAGATGTGATTGGAGGGATATCTCCACATATCTGTGCTGTGGTCATGAGCTCACGCCAGGTTATGCTTTGTACTCGCATAAAAGTCTGGTGTAGGTGCCATCATCCAATCTATCCTGTAGCGCTTTCTTCATGGTCCCAGGTTCAGATCCATGTACATGATCTCTCTTCGCAGCTCTAAGAATTTTCACTTAGTTGAATTGGATGATACCGGCTTGCCATAGGGTTTGTGTATTTTATTGCAAGGCATTCCAAGTTTGTCCTTTCCGTGACAGGAAGTCTTTCTTGCGTCGGCAAATAGGACCCCATGTACTTGAAGTCCCTGACCTCTTGATTTGGGTATCCATCTGTAGTTGCAGATAGGTTTGGTGATTATCTTCCTCATTGGCCTGGCTGAGGATAATCAACCACGATTACAGAGAGATAGGGAGCAGAGTATCTCCTTGGAGGAATTCCCACAGTTGTTAGGAATCCTCTCCTTTTGTGGCCCATCCATGGTCTGCCCAAAAGCTCATGGGTTATCATACATGATGGCAACCGCCCCGACAGCCCCACCCGGGACACCACAGTTGGCAAGAATATGCAGCATTACAATCTCTGTAGATCATAGAGGCCCTGGTGACAGTGTATTCCTCTGTATTTTTGCGTTTGTTGGAAAGTCACCATTTCTTTTGAGAGATTGATGCACGAAGTTCCTATACTAGGCAGCTGTTTTTTCCCATTAGGGTCATTACAAAATTCCCACAGTTGATCACGAAAAAGTGGATTCTTCCAGATTACTGCTAAGCGGAATCAGAAGCGCCTCTATATCGAAAGTTCAATTCTTGCTCGCAGGGTGTCTGCTATCTTGGGATTGACGAAAGGTTCAATCAAGATTATTGTTATTCTGAACTGGTTTCCAAGTAGAGAACTAAACTGCTGAAACCACGTGTCAAGACGCTCTTCAGTTGTTTTCCCTTTGATCTTATAGGTGTGTCTAGCTGCTTATCAGCGCTCCCTGATGCCTCCCGGGCAGCAGCATGCTTGTACTTGAGATGTAGGGTGTCAATTGCTTCAGCCTTGGCTAACATGGCTCTCAAGCACCACGTGTAGCATCAGCAATGCCATGCAGCCTTAGCGGCATCAAAGTTCTGCGTGGAGCTTCTGGTGGATTCGTATGGTGCTTTCTTGGCTTCAGACTTCATTTTCTCATTGCGGTAAGTCAGTATCTCCTTCTTTCTCTAGGTAGCATCTCCAGTGCATTCATACACTTTGCTGGGGTTCTATCATTCGAGCTCTCAACAAGAGTGTTGAACCTGTTATGGTACTGCTACAGTTAACTGCTAGCATAGCTTTGTATCTCCCACTACCTTTCTCCAGTCATTGTTTTTCAGGGGATCTCTAGAGGGTGTACTCTGCCTGTAACTTATCCTGCTACTCTAAGACAATTCTATGATCAGACTTAACCGCTTCAAAAGTGTTATAGGCTACTTGAGTTCTTAACACTTAAGTTACCAAAGGGGGGGGGGGTGGCCTAGGGACCCTCCAAATTTGTTTCAGGCGCTGTCTTTCTTTACGCGTGGGTTTTTCGAGCCGAAATTTTTTGTATTGTCTGATTCTTAAATGCGTGTGCTTTTCATACCAAAAAAATTAAAATCGGTCAAGCCGTTAATGAGTTCAATTATTGAGGGTCCCATTACCCCCCTTGGGCACTAACGACGTTTTTTTTTAAAAATATTAAAAAAAAAAATCCAAAAGAACCAAAGCAATTTTTTTTGCTGATATAGTTCACACACTACATATACGTAAACAAATAATAGTACCATAACAAATAACTTACCCTTATTGCGAGAATAAACAATTTTAGTGTAGACGTTGCCTAACCGTTACTGTCACAAAGTCTAGGTAAAATGATTTGTATTTTTTGCAACCCGTTAAAATCACGGATCCTAAACTTCAATTTTTTTGTGTTACCTAATGTAATTGGGCGTCTAAGAGTAGATGTGGAGCGCAAGCTCATTTGCATTTTCCGTCTTTGCCCATTTTCGCATGTCTGTAAACAATGTTTTGCCCCTAATTTGCATCCCAAATAAAAAAAATCATTTTTTATATTGCTGATTTTGGGGTTGTCTTATTAACCCTTCATATGTGGTATAAATTTTTGTACAAAATCCCTCGGAAAAGTGGTTCCCTTAGGTGGGGGGGTCCCATGGACCCCCCCACCCCCCCTGGGCACCACTGGAGTGAAACTCCCTTGGTCACTTAATTATTAATGCTGTTAATCCACCCATCTCTGACCAATGTATTCCAGCTGGTGCAAGTTCTCCATTTGGGCGACGGGAAGTCCACATCTACTTAATTGATTTGGATGTTGTTGCCAGGTGTCACAAGGCTAAACCATTTCACGAATTCCCTCACGCACACCCCACCATCTGCTGGCCGCATCTGCACGCGAACAGCGCTTCCCACCTGAGCCCAATTCTAGCACCGCATCTCAGAAGATTCGGCTGGAACTGCATTGGTGGCAGTGGACAGTCCATGGTAAAGCAAGAGACAATGTCATCTGGATGGATACAAATGACTGTTGTTTCAGGATTACCCATCAAGTTAAGCTTCAGGAGCGGTTATACAGTTGACCACGCTAGCAATGTGACTTGAGAGCATTTGGTGAGAAAAGCAAACCACACACCTCCTGGAGCTGCTTTTTCTTATCTTCCAGGCAGAGGCTGAGTAATCAAATGCATCGCCATGGATATCTCCTGTAGTAGACGTTGCTGTGCACAAGGCCAGAATGTGAAGTTTGTGTTTGAGAGTGGTCAGGACGTTTTGTATGTGCTGATGCTAAAAGCAGCATTACGTTTAAGAAAGTTATCCATGCATCTTTTGTCAAATCAGGAATGGACCATCCGTAGGTTTAGGAACAACCCATCATCTGAATTGGTAGAGAAACAATGTTAAATCAGGAACACAGACTTCAAATCCGGGGCTTAACCCTGGTGCTACGTTATAAGCAATTCATCTTGTCAACTAGCTAAATATTAGCTGGATCTCCATGTCTCCACACCCTTTCGTTGGGATGGGCCCATAGCCTTGTGCTTTCACGTGACACTCTGCCACACAGCAATATCATTACATCAGAAACATGGGCATTGCCACCAACTGTGGCCTTTTCTTTGCTCAGAAGTCCAGATGTTGGGCGAAGTATTATTGAAAATGACGGCCATTTGATTCAAGATGGCCACCTGAAGGAAACAATCTAGACTTTCTGAATGTATAACTGCTTTCCCTGACTCAACATAGGGTATTGCCACCAATGAGGATTTTTGTGTTGCGCAGAAAGTCCCAGATATTGGGCGAAGTATATATTGCAAATGGGAACGGCCATTTTGAATCAAGATGCTACGCCAGAAGGAAACCATCTGTGACTTTTCGGATGTAATATTTGTATTCCCGTGCATACAAACATGGGTATTGCTGCCAAATCAAAGGATTGAGCATAGTATGGTTGAGCCTGAAAATATAACTGTGGTTATATCATCTTTCTAATCTGAGAGGTTTTCGTTTGTTCTCAAGTATTCACACTAACAAATATAGAGTACTAACATCCGGCGCTAAGCGAGGGTTGTCTTTTTAAAAGACTATTCTTGTTGATGATTTTTCGATTTCTGTTAGCAAATCCCTGATAGGGGCTTTAACTAAGGATAGAGAGAGAGAGACAGAAGTCTTCTAGTAATAAAACACAATAACCACCCACATCATATAAAATAAATAAAAAACGCATGTTGGCACATTTTAACACTTTAACCTTTAACGCCTTAAGTGACGCGAGGGGTTTTTACTCCCCGTAGGTGCCCGAGGGAAGGGGGGGGCCCGGTCTCACTACGGAAACACTTTCCTGACAGATTTTTTGGTCATGAAATTTGTACCACATAAATTACTATTTGGGATGCAAATTCGGGGCAAAAATTTTTCAAAACACCCAAAATGGGCAAAAAGATGGAAAAAGACAATTCCAATAAGCATCACACTTCATCAAACTTTTTGAAAACTGATTGTATGGTTATATCGACTCAGAAGAACCAAATTCCTATATTTAACACAAAACTTGCAGTTTAGACAATCTTTGTATTTTTTAACTGATGTTGCAAAATACACTACATTTTCCATAGAGTTTTACAGCAACGGTTTTCGCACGTCCTCATCCTCAACGTCACGTTGTTTTCAGCATAAAAAAAAAAAAAAAAAAAAAAAAAACAAAAAAAGGGTTAATTAAGTGGTTATGTTTAAATACTTGGTTTGTTATATGGAATATGGTGCAACATATATCATTACAAAATTGGCCTATGGTTCTTCGATTTTTTAAAATTATCTCAGATCTTCAGATGATTTCCGTTAGTCCCGGGGGGGGGGCATGGGAACCCGCACTAATTAACTCATTAATGGCTTGCCGGCTTTTATTTTTTTTGGTAGGAAAAGAGCGTATTTTAAAAGTCAGACAGCTACAAAAAATTCGGCGAAAATCCCCGCGTAAAGGCGGCCTGCGCGAACACATTTTTTTTTTGGGGTGGGGGGGGGAAGGGTCCATAGGACCCACCCCCCCCCCCCTTGGTCACATAAGCGTTAAACTTCAAACATTGTTTTGTTGCTGAAGTTACTTTAGTTTCTTATGGCTTCCAGTGTTTTTGTCCGTAACAACCACAGGGAGTTTTTTAAGAATTCAGACCTGCTTGACTGTAAATACTTTCATTTTGATACTCTCTTTGATTCGAGCATTGCTTGCGATTTGAATTTCCATCATCAAAATATCAGGTTATTCCAACGAGCCTGCCCTGGAATATTTCAAAATTGATTATAAAAATGGCATGTCCTTGGCAAGAATCACCGTCTGATAAGGATTTAGGGTCTCCTCTAAACTTAACCTGAAACGATCACCGAACACACCAGTAGAATTGTCAGCAATATGCCAATTAAAAGGTTATGCATGACAAAACATACAATTGGCTATGATGCTTCAAACAGATATCTAAAATCTCTACGTCTCAGCCCTTGTGGGATGAACTAAAATATCTAGCTCCCTGTTAATGTTACACGTAAAGGCAATATTCATTTGATCAAAAGATGAGATCTACCACCGTGTAATCTTTCGCTATCCTGACATGGGCTACAAAGACCTACTCCTCAAACTGAATTTGTTGCCACTTACATATTCCCAGAGGAACATCATAACTATCACTGCCAAAAACGGAGGTACGTTAGATCTCTTGGGGCAAGTTCTCCCTCTAATACGGTGTCCGCTCCGTGATTTTGTCAAAAGTGCATTTCCAATGCATTAGGGGCCGTCAGAGATACCCCGAAATAACACATTATTAGATCACTTTGTTGTTTTGAAGTTCACCAGTTGCAGAGCCATTCACCCCACTTTTCCGCTGATAAATCTTCTCCGCTAACACTGACATGACGGATCACTGCACCTCTGAGCTTGATGGAATTGTACAGCTCGAACTTATTTGTCATTTCTGACAGCTCGCCCAGTGATGCAAAGTTCATGCGCTACAATTGTGAATGGATTGATGAATACCATCTATTCTGAAATAAACAGGTTTTCTTGGCTTAGTGGTAGCTCTGTTCCTGTGATGTTCATTTTTGCAGCCTCGACCCCCCATGTTCAAAATTACAAAGCTACAAATGCTAAGATGTTAAACATATTGGCACTAAAACGACAAACGACTTGAAACTCTACTGGTTTACATGGGCAGCTGCACCAAGATGCCCCCCCCCTCCGGAACCCCAATCCCCATGCGTGCCAATTCCCCAGGTGCGCGTGCGTTTAATAATAATAACACCAATCATATCTTGTATTCAAGTCGTAATACCAAATCGCCACTCGTTTGCCTAGTAATGACACTTGCGAACTTATCTCGTGTAGTCATAGCTGGAAGAATGCAATAGTCCAAATTGTCAATGTTCAATAACTTGAGCAGCGGGTAACGGTCATAGAAATTCATTAACCGCGTTGTCTAGTTTCGGAGACAATTCGAAGGGTCCAAATGTTACCTCCCGTACAAACGTTACGTTTTTGCCATGATCTGCCATAATAAATGGATTTTGGATAACGCTTACTCTTATAATTTTAACAATTTATCGTCTACCGGATAAAAAATTGCTTTTCATATGTTTCATACATTATACGGGGCATGCATTGATCCGGCAAAACAAGGTACTCAGAAAATACTTTTACGGGGACACATCACTGGATGGAATAAAGCCGGCAAGCTTAATTGAAAAAAAAAACACAAAGCGCGCCACCTGTGTATAGGTATCAGTCACGTAGCTCAAGTAGCCACGTTAAATAACAAAATCCCAACCTAATTACACTCCGTTTCTCTTTTATTTTAAGACCTTGTACAACTTATTTGAAGTGGGAAGTGCTAGAAAGACACAATTATCGAAAGCTAATTAATCGATTTCATACAACAATAGCCAACCTAGGAGAAATTTGCCAGTACAACATTTTGTACGTACTACGGTACGTACGTACGTACTAAGTCAGATACAGATTAGAAATAGTTTTTTGATGAAATAAAAATAGAACACATTTTATGATTTCTTGAAATAAATTAAGCAAAATGCGTCAAATAAAAAATGTGTCCAATGTTAAAGATCAATGTCCTGCTGAAAACAATGTGTGTCAATTCAAAATTTATCGCACTATGTGAAACCACATCGATTTTAAAGTCTTTTGAGCAAATCGGTTGTTAAAGGTACTCTGAGCATCAACGCGCGCCCTGTCGCAGAAAGTAAAAAGGGATAACAGGATAGAAAGTCTACAAACTAGCCGTAGTAATTTATTCCCATAACAAAAGTACATTGAGAACTGAATTCGTGGCTCATGTCAAAGAAATCTGACGAAAAGCCCGTTCTATATGCATTGCAATATGGCATGGAAATCAATCACCGTCAAGCCATCCGGTGTAACTTATTCAAAGAAAGGGGTAATTGGTATGCATCAACGACTTTCAGCTCAATTCTGTAGACTGATGGAATGGCTGATGCGTTGTAAATTGATGCCCAAAGTTGTGTCATTTAATTCCTCTAACTGCATTCCGTGTATTTGAGTGGTACTTCTCTACAAGTGAAAGTAAACACCAAAAAGTAGGTTAGTCTGTGGTCACGACTTGGAATATAAATTACTACTTTAGTACGCGGTTTAGGAGTATAATCATTTAAATGGAATTTTCAAATTGGCCATTTGCTATCCGTTCACAGAAAACCAAAGCTTAGTCAATGGGCGCGATACCTTGATCAGTTACAAATCCGGGGCTTTTCCCGTGGAGCTACTTGCAACAATTCCGCTTCGTAATTAGCTAATAGTTAGATGGATCAGCCCAGGTGCCAGAACCTTTGCTGTTGGGGATGGTCCCTCCTTTGTCTTTCCCCCCCACGGTGACCCTCTGCCACAACATCAATATAAAGAAATCAAAACATGGCATTGCCACCAAAATGGTGCCTGTTTATTTTGCCTCAGAAGTCCAGGATGTTGGGCCGAAAGTATATATTGAAAATGACGGCCATTTGAAATTCAAGATGGCCACTGAACAAACAATCTAGGACTTTATAATGTAATAATTGCTTTCACTTACATCACAAACATGGGTATGCCACCAAAAATGAGGAGGATTTGTGTTTGCTCAGGATGAGTCCAGATATGGGCGAAGTATATATGAAATGACTGGCCATTTGGAAATTCAAGATGGCTACCCGAAGGAAAACAAAGCTGTGACTTTCGGAGTGTAATAATTTGTATTCCTTGAAATCAACAACCAGGGTATTGCTGCCAAATTAAAGGTGATGCATGAGTATGGTTGAGGCCTGAAATTAAACTGTTGGTTATATATCTTTCAATAGAGAGGTTTCGTGTGTTCTCAAGTATTTACACCTTAACTATTAAGTATAACATTCTCGCTAAAGCGATGGTTGTATTTTTAAAAGGACTATTCTTGTTGCTGATTTTCGATTTTTGATTTAAGGCAAATCACGATAGGGGCTTTAACTAAGGGATGGGAGAGAGAGCGAGAGGACAAAGTCTTCTAGTAAAATAATAAAACACAATAACACACACACACAATAAAATAAAAATATTAATATAAATTAAACTTTATCTGAGCATTTTCAACACTTTAAACCTTAACATCTTAAGTGACAGGGGTTTTCAACTCCCGTTAGTGCCCGAGGGGAAGAGGGGGGGGGGGTTTCCACTAAGGAAACAACATTTCATGACCAGATTTTTCATGAAACTTAACAATGAAATTTACTATTGGGATGCAAATTCGGGGCAAAACCTTATTTTCAAAACACACGAGAAAATGGCGGCAAAAGAGGAAAGATGGAAAATGTCAAATAAGCCTCACACTTACATCAACTTTTTGAAAACTGATTTTGTATAGGTGATATCTACTCTATAGAAGAACCAAATTTACATATGGTAACACAAAACTTGCAGTTTTAGACAAAATCTTGTATTTTGTAATGATCGTTGCATAATACACGTCATGTTTACATAGATAGAGTTTGACAAGCAACGGTTTCGCAAACGGCTCATCCTCAACGTCACCCGTTTGTTTTCAGCACAAAGGTTAATTATTGGTAGGGTTATAAATATTGTTTTTCGGTCTTGTTAAATGTATATGTTTGCACATATATCAGTAAAAAAATTGGGCTATGGTTCTGCGATTTTTTTTAAAATTTTCTCAGATTCTCAGATGATTTCCGTTAGTGCCCGGGGGGGGGGGGGCATGGGACCCGCACTAATAAAATAATTAATGGCCGTGGAACGATGTACTTTTTTTTGGTATGAACAGCAAGCGTATTTAAAGTCAGACAGCTACAAAAAATTCGGCGATGAAAAAATCCCACGCGTACAGCGGCCTGCGCGAAGCCGAAAACATTTTTTTTTGGGGGGGCGGGGGGGGGGAGGGAGGGGGTACAGTAGGGAAAAAACCCAACCACACACCCACCTAAAAACACCCCCAACACCACCCCCCCCAACCCCCCCAAACACACCCCCAACCCCCTTCACAACCCCCCAAAACACCACACCCCCCCACCCAACAACCAACCCCCCCACACCCCCCCACACCCCCACCCCCACCCCCCCCCCCCCCCTCCCCCACCCCCCCCCCCCCCCCCACCCCCCCCCCCCCCCCCCCCCCCCCCCCCCTTGGTCAAATAAGCGTTAAACATTTCAACAACCAGTGTGGTGTTGCTGAATGTTACTTTGTTCTTATGGCTTCCAGTATGGTGTCCGGAACACCACATGGCAAGTAGTTTTAAGATATCCAAGACCTTGCTTTGACGTAAATACCTTCATTTTTGATACTCTATTTGATTCGAGCATTGCTTGCGATTGAATTTTCCATCTCAAAATGTCAGGTTATTCCAACGAGCCTGCCGTGGAGTTTCACATTTGATTTATTAAATCTGGAAATGGCATTGTCTTGGCCGAAGACTCCAGACTCACCTTGATAAGGATTCTAGGGGTCTCCTCTAAACTTACCTGAACGAAGTCACCGACACACCAGGAGATTGCAGAAAATGGCAATGAAAAATCAAAAGGTTATGCATGACAAAACATACAATTGGCTATGATGCCTTCAAAAATGATAGCGAAAATCTCTACTCATCAGCCCTTGTGGGGAGTGACTAAGAATATTCTAGCTCCCTGTGGAATGGTACATCTTAGCACAATATTCAGTGATCAAAGATGAGGAGCGAGCTACACGTGTATTTCTTCGCTATCCTGACATGGGCTACAAAGACCTACTCCTCAAACTGAACTTTTTGTTTGCCCTTTACATATTCCCAGAGAGAAAAATCTACGATCACTGCCAAAAAAAGGAGGTGGGTAGCGTAGATCTGGGGCAATTTCTCCTACTCTATACAGGGGTCCGCTCCTCCGTGATTTTGTCAAAAGGCATTTCAATGCATTAATGGGCGTCAGAGATACCCGAAAATAACAACATTATTAGAATCAACTTTGTTGTTTGATATTCACCAGTGAGAGCCATTTCACCCCAACTTTCCGCCTGATAAAATCCTTCTCATCTAACCACTACATGAACGGACACTGACGTCTTAGCTTGATGGCTATTTACCAGCTCGAACCTTATTGGTCATTTCTGATTCTGACAATCTCGACCCCCCCAGTGATCACACAGTCTCATTGCGACTACAATTGTGAATGGTATATTGAGAACCCTGAATTCTGAAATAACAGGTTTTCTTGGCTTAGTGGTAGCTCTGTTCAGTGATGTTCATTTTTGCAGCCTCGACCCCCAGTGTTCAAATATTACAAGCTACAAAATGCTAATATGTTAACATATTGGCACGAAACGACAAACGACTTGAAACTCAGAACTGGTTTACATGGGCAGCTGCATCCAATATTGCACCCCTCCGGAACCCCAATCCCATGCGGCCAAGTCCCCGGTGCGCGTGCGTTAATAAAGAATAACCATCATATCTTTATTTAAGTCGTTTTATACCAAATCGCCACTCGTTTGCCTAGTAATGACACTTGCGAACTTATATAGTGTGTAATAGCTGAGAATGAATGCTAGTGCAAATGTGTCAATGTCAATAACTTGAGGCAGCGGGTAAGGTAACACACGGTCATAGAAATTCATTAACCGCGTTGTCTAGTTTAAGACAATTCGAAGGTATCCAAAGTTACCTCCGTACAAACCGTTACTTTTTTGCCATGACATCTGACATAATAAATGGATTTTGGATAACGCTACTCTTAAATTTTGAACAATTTTTCAGTCTACTGATAAAAAATTGCTTTTCGAGTTTCAGCATTATACGGGGCATGCATTGATCAGCAAACAAGGTACTCAGAAAATACTTGTACGGGGGACCACATCCATGGATGGATAAAGCGGCACGCTTAATGAAAAAAAAAACACAAAGCGCCGCCAGCTGTGTATAGGTATCGTCACGGTTAGCCAAAGTAGCCCGCGGAATACCAAAATGCCAAACCCTAAAATTTAAAACCTCCCGTTTCAGCTTGATTTTAAAGACCTTGTACAACTTATTTGAAGTGGGAAGAATGGAAGTGGCGAGAAAGAGTTTACAATTATCGAAAGCTAATTAATCGCTTTCATACAACAGATTAATCAAATATTATAAATTTGGCAGTACAACATTTGACGTAGTACGTACGTACGTAGTACTTAAGTCAAGTATCATATTAGAATAGTTTTTGATAATAACAATAGAACACATGTTTATGATTTCTTGAATAATTAAAGCAAAAAAATCGCGTCAAATATAAAAATTTTCTGTTTAAAGATAATGTCCTGCTGAAAACAATGTTGTCAATTTCAAAAGTTTTTATCGCACTATTGAACAAATCGATTTAATGTGCTTTGAGCAAATCGATTTAAAATGTACTTTGCGAGCCTCAACCGCTGCGCCCTGTCGCACCGTAGTATTATTCCAAATAGAACAAATAGACATAATGGAATGAATCCGTCGTGGCTCATGTCAAAGAAATCGGACGAAAAGCGTTCTTATGCTTTGCATATGGCATGGAAATCATCACCTCAAGCCATCCGGGTACAAGTTATTCAAATTCATAAAGGGGTTAATTGGTATCATCAATCAACGACTTCAGCTCAATCTGTAGACTGAATGGGGGGAATGGCTGATGCGTTGTAAATTTGATTGCACAAAGTTGATGTCAATTAATGCCTCTAACTACTGCATTCCGTTTAGTTGAGTTGTACTTCTTCTAATCAATTGCAAAGTACACAGCCAAAAAAGTAGTTTAGTCCTGTGTTCACAGACGGGAAGATAATAAATACTAGTCTCGTACGCTGTGTAGTAGTATATATCTTTGAAAATGGCAATTTCAATTGGCCATTTTGCTATCCGTTCACAGAAAACAAAACTTAGTCAATTGGGCACTATACTTGATCAGTTTTCCAGACATGTCGGATGTTTTGTTTTTGTTTTTAACACGACAAAAAAGTAGTCCACTAACATTGTATGCCCTTATTTAATGCAAGTATTTATTATTTTTTGTTTTTCGTTGGCAATTAAATCCAACACCAATACACCTCCTGTCAATATGGTACTGATCAAAGTATAGTTCCAGTAATATATCTTCATTTATAAATTGTTTATTGGTTGAAACGCTATCACGTGATTAAAAATAGTTCCTTTTTCATGAAGTACTATTTTAACGTGCTCAGAGGTAATATTACGGGGGCGCTTAAGTCTTAACTTACTGCGACCGCGTAGCGCGTCTGCATTTGCGCGTCGTGGTTGGCATCAGACTACCCCATTCATTTCACATAGAATGCATTGTTTAACGTGAAATTGTATTGAATGAAAATTCAAAAATTGATATTTTTTTTCATTGTTCTGGAATTTATTAATGGAGTATATAAACAAAATATACTGACACTATTCGAAGTGCTCTGCTAAAATACGGTCCCCGTCCGGTGACTACAATTAGCGGCTATTTTGCAGGGGGCCGCGCCCCTCAGCAAAATAGCACTATTAGTCACCATCGGGACCTAGTTTTAACCAGATCCTCTCATGTCAGTATATATTTGTTCTATAGTCTCCCAGTTGTTCCGCAACTATCACCCATGACCGCCATCTAGACTAATTCTTTTCTGTGTTGACTACTCCAGCCATTGATAACTACACACAGCTGCCGTGCTGCGCAATGTGTGTCTTGTTTTTCTCTGCCAGGCAGAATATTAATCCTGAATTGAACAAAACCCTCATGCAGTGGTTGTTACTACAGTTCTTTATTTGTGTATACAGCCCATCCTTTGTTTACACTTCCCAGCTGTTACTGATACTGAGGCCTGTTGAGTTCAGATCCTCAATTTTCCATGCTGGCCATGGTCAGTGATATACATACCCTACTGTTGCATCAGCACCACTTAGGGATATTGACTTCCCTGCGTTGGCACTAATGAGACTAGTCTAACTAAGGTAGCTATGTAAACAGTTTTTCTGATTGGTTTGGGTCAGATTGCAAATTTTGCTTGACAATTAAACTGTAGAATGATGTCTTTATATCCATTTTATTCCAACTAATACTTCCAATGTTATAATCTACAATTGTGGTACAGATATACATTGTTTGTATGTATAATTTTAACACTGATAGCATGGAACTATTGCATTAAGCAGACTAATATTCATGTGTGGGTGGGTACACAGGTACAACGTTTGTAAGCAATGTATGAAATATTACTCCACAATAGTGATTTGGCCTTGCCCTGGATAAGATTTCCCTTTAAAATGGGAGTTGGGTAACCTGAAGCTTGGTGTTACATGCATGCGATTTGTACTTCAAAAGTAATCCCATATGTATCCGAAAAAGTAACATGAAACTGAATGTCTTTTGTTCACAATAAGGTTTGATCATTATGATTGATCCTTGCATAGTACATTACAATATAGTGTTACAAAACCAATTTTTTGTTTCATTTCACAAATGGTGCACTAAAATGCAGAATATTGTCCTTTTTAAGGACTCGTCATGTTTTTCAATTACTGCTTGACGGCTTTATTCACATCAGCCAGCGAAAGTCCCTCCTGTGCATAATTACACCACATCAGGTCACACGCCCTGCTAGGCTGCTGCCATTTCAATAAACACAGACATATTACATTCTGCATTTCCCAAAAAAAATCGTGACCGTGTAGGACTTATTTTGTCTAAAATGGTGCCTTTTATCCGACCCGAAACCGGGCAACAGAACAAACTTTCTAACCCGTGGACATATTTTGTTTGAAAAAACCTATAATTTTTAACACTAATATCATCAAATTTTCAAAAAAACGACGCCTCATGTTCTGTTTAAGAGACTCTTATTTGAACAATAACACTCATAACATAGCTCAGCGGATTTTGTCGCTGCTGTGGCGTTTATCCATCCATATTTGTCCCATAAAAGCATTTTCTCAGCATCTTGCAGTCAGGTCAAAAACCGTTAAGTGGTTCAGTTTCTTTCATTGTACTGGTGATCCTTTAAATCATTCCCACTTTTAAACGAACGAGAGATCATATATTTAAGCTTGTCGTCAGAGTGCAACGCCATCGTAAGTGCATTTGGCCTTTGTGCTTTGTGTTCCCATATGATTTTTCCAATAGAACATAAACTGGTTGGAATTTCATACAGTTGCTAAAACCCTCAGTTTTGCCGGCTCGCGGACTGGTATGAAGTTATTGGTGACGCCATACTAAGAATGTTGGTACGTATTTGGTTATAAATGAAAATAGGAGGACCATAGCTATCCACTGGTAAACCAACGATTCATAAGCACGGCACGCTGGTAAACCCCGGAGAAGATGAGAAAGAAAGGATCTTCTTGGTCATGTCAATATCCTCTTGGTAGACGTGCAGCGATACAACTATCATATAAATAATACTAAAAGCCTGTAACGGAATAAGCCCATAAACACCATTCACATAACTAAGGCAGGGGCCTGTAGTGAAAGAATGTGCGCTTCCGATAAAATTAACATGAGATTTTTTTTTGCACACCATACTGCAGGCATTGCTGGATATCCATAGAAAATTGTGGAAGCTTGCCAACCCCCTTAATGCACCCCACTTGGTTTCAATGTTTATAAACAGAGTTTCAAAATGTAAAATGTTCGAGTTGTGTTGTAACGTAACACATGCTTGTTGTCTGGTTTTACAATGACTTTCCAAAAAGGTTATAGTTTTGGCACTCATCCATGGCTTATAGTTCGGAATGTATTGGGTAAAAACGGTAAAAATAGTGAGACAAAGTCAATTGGTTGTGACATGGGTCAAAGGTTAAAAGTTGCTTTGCTTCCATGTAATATGTGGTACAACTTGTTTCCCTAAGTTGACATACGGAATAGTTTTCATTTTGTTATGCTTAGTTTTCACGTTATCCAACAAGATAGGTAAGGTCATAGAATCCATAACTCATAGCTGTTGATTTTATTCGCCATTTTGGTTAAAGCCAAACAAAGAAGAATCATACTATTCTATATGTCATCGATGAGCTAACCAACATCTGTGAACCCACGTTTTTCAAAATTGAGCAACTTTTAATTTTGACCCGCCTGTACAAGCCAAAACTTTTTTCAAACCATTTTTACGAGTTTTTTACCCATAATTCCAAAACTATAAGCCAATGGAGTATAAACTATACTTTTTGGAATCGTGAACCTGACAAACATAACATGGTGTGCTGCTTTTCACACATGGGAACCTTTTAAATTTTTTTACGCTGTGTAACCTTGAAAACTCCAGCTGGGTCCATGTAAGGGGTGTTGCCAGTGTTTCCACCAATATTTTTGATTATCAATGCAAGAAAGTACTTGTGTACACACTTCACAGTTTTCCTCCAGATTTGCACCTCACATGAATCTGTGCACTCTGTCCCCTACTAAAAACATTTCTATATTGATTATTTCGCGCAGAAATTACCTGAAGGATAACCAATTTTTTTTTTTTTGTTGCCCCACACTTGTGATTATTTCCCCTTTGTGTCCCCTTGAAGGTGGTTGGTGTTCTCCTGCCTAGGACTAAGGGTATGTTTCCCGGTCCGCCCCTAAACGTTGCACCTCAAGCGTGTCCTAGCCCATTTCAAAATGGCCGCCATTGTTAGAGAAAATTTAGCCAGGTTAAACGAAATCAAGTTTTTACCTTCGTTGATGTGGGCCTTCATCAACATCTAGGGCGTTCAAGATGGAGTAAGTTTTGGGTAAATGAACTAAATTAACTGACAAGAAACCTATGCTATTTTTTTTTGGGGACACCAAAAGACTTTAATGGCTATATAATTGTCGCAACAGGCCTTGTTTTTCAAGATGGCGGTGATTACAATTCACTCCAATGACCGTACATCTGGAAGAAAAGCAGCCCTACCCATCTTTAAGATGTTATTAAACACAAAGAAATTTCTATTAGGCTTTTTGCTTTTTTTGACAACAATCGGAACTTCCGTTCAAAAGTTTATGGTCTAACATGTAACTTTGCAAATTGAAATCTCTTCACTTACTATTCTTATTTTGTTTTCTCAAGCTGTGATATTAATTTTTATCTCTAATTTCCACTGTATTTGTCAATCCAGGTACGTATATGATCGAATTGATAATGCAAGTAAAAAGAGCATTTCTAAAATATATTACAAACCCAATACCCTGTAACATAGCGCCATTGACTTAGGCATTTAGGCAATAGGCATTTAGGCAATCCTGTATTATTGTGCATTTTATAAATACACGTCATTTTCCCTTTATAAATATAATACCGAACATTTGCTGACGCTCTGTTCGTGCCAATCGGTGTACCATGGGACCCGACTTATTATCATTAACGGTATTCTAGCCAACCAATTTAAGATACCATTAAAGTTAATCTTAACTAATTCAACAAGCACATTCACAAGTTTAATTGAGACTTATAGGGGACATGTAATATAAAGCTAATTATCACTATACCCCATATAGTAAATAGTTATTAGTCCCATTGTATGATTTCCCCACACAAATGCAACAGACACATTTTGGGGTGTTAATATATTCTGAAATAGTCCAAAATAATATATTAAAAGTCTAACCTAACCAAAATCAAACCTAGTGGAACCTTGTAAAATAAGGTGGCAACGTTTGTACATGGGTAAAAAATTGATTGTGTGAAGTGATTTAAATGATGTACCATTTATTTTGGGCTACTCCTAAGAGTTTAAAAAAAGGTAGGTTTGGCCTAGGCCGATCTACGGCGTTTCTAGTTTTTAGTACAAATAGGCCTCATAAAGTTTCCAAGGTCATCTGGGGTAAAATTCATAAAATGGTTCCGAATTTGATCGGACTGGTTTTAAACTGTTACCATTTGTCCCACTAGATAAGTCCTGTATCGATTCTTTGTTTGAACTGTCTATATAAGAATTACAGAGCTATTACTAGTGTCCTCCCATAGACGCCCTGTAGTCCCCCATCACAATTTTGCGTTCCAATTATGGGCAACGATATTATAGATGGTGCAACAGTATATTTTTCGGTCTGTACATTAGACGAACATTTGACACCATTTTTATAAACGCACGGATAAATATCTGAACATTTACCCCATGTGACCTTGAACCTATTTGACTCATAACTATTGACTACAACCTGCAGATATGGCAACTATACCTTTTTTTTAATCCATGGAAAATGAACGAACACGTTGCATACTTTCTGTACGCGGTTTTTGATGCTTTCATATTTTGACCCCCTGTATAAACCTTAACCCCCTTTAAAATATATGTTCCACTCCTCGATTTTAGTAGACTTTTGATATGTTGTTTTTTAAAGGGTATCTCAAACAATTCGTTGGTATTGATTCTGTTGCAATTTATGTTTGGGTTAAGGCAAGCACTCATATCGATTTTGATGGCCTATTATAAAGCTAACGGAAATCATCGTGTGGTCTTGGTGGTGTAGTGACTGTTAATTCATTAGAACGCGAATGCACGTATCTAAATATCCCAATGCCCAACTCCATAAAGAGGAATGAGGGGTACCCCTTGCTTGTAGAATTGGACTATCCCGATCCACTCCTCCTCCATTTTGACTTGTAATTGAGTGAGAATCTAACTGGACATATTTCCCCCGTACTCATTGTAAAATCGTGCGTGCCGATTGAAGCTGATTGATTTATTTTTTGGGTGAGTATATCTTCTAACAACATATTAAATCTGCCCAACTCATACAGATGAATGAAGGTAACCCTTGCTTTTGTAATAATTGGATTATCCACGTCCACTAGCTCCAGATTGCTGTAATGAGTGAGAAATCTAATGGGCATTTCCCACCATCATTCTATAAATCCTTGTGCGCACGAGTGATGATTTTATGGATCTTCTAATAATGATTGTATCTCACTAAAGAACCTTTACGCCATTATCCAAGCGATTTCCATCAAAACATCCATTTTAAATTTTATCGCTTGGTTGTATTGGAAATTGTAGCAAATTTAGCCTCTGTAAGTGGTCAAGGCGTAACACGCCGTATTTTCAAGAAATGGCGATTCTTCTGGTTTGTTTACTAAAAAGTCGGATCCGACTTTTTAGGTCTAGAAACAGTAAACTAAGCTCAATTTTCGTGATTTCAAATAATGAGACCTCTTTAAATTTTTAGTTCTATCCGTTTACGGTTAGAGACAAGAGGATTTATTTTAAAGCCCACATGAAAAAAAGGTTTATGGTACTCAGTCAATTTTCATTTAGGAGAAAAGCATTCTTGTAACATCGCACAAAAACGCAACTAAGTTTTAAATTGGTGGCCATCCCACCTTGTTTAAAAGATTAGATAAAGCGGATTATGATTAATTCCCTTGACTCCCGTCCAACATGGCATAATCTTAACACTTAAGTGCCAGGGGTTTTTCACTCCCGTTTGGTGCCCAAGGGGGGGGGGGTTCCATGGGACCCCCTAAGGAAACTCATTTTCCCGAGGCGAATTGTTGCACGAAATTTATACCACATGTTAAGGATCATAAGACAACACCAAATCAGCAATAAAAAATAGATTTTTTTTATTTGGTTGCAAATTAGGGCAAAACATTGTTTTCAAAACTCGCGAAATTGGGCAAAAAGGACGGAAAATTCAAATTAGCCTTGCGCTTACAATCAAAACTTTGAAAACTTATTTTATGTTGATATTCTATTCTAGAAGACCCAAATTACTTCTATTTAACACAAAACCAGCAGTTTTAGGGAATCCTGTATTTTTTACGGGTGTGCAAAATACAAAGTCATTTTACCCATAGAGTTTGTACAGTAACGGTTTGCAACGTACAGGATGAATTTGTTTGTTTTTCAGCCCTAAAGGGTTATTATTTTTATGTTACTAATATTATTTCAAACACATTATGTTTTATAAAATCATTTACTGAAGCCTGATTTCCTTTCAAGGTTGACTGAAATATAGCATTTCCCTTTCGAGAAGTGGAATGCCCCAAATTACCATAATCACACACCTAAAAGAGAATGGGCTCGACCAGTGACCCCAGGTCACACAGCCTGTCGACCTTAGCTCTTCCTTATTCCGTTGGGCTCAATCCCACACGGACGGCGCGTAATATATCATGCTGTGGGGCGGCCCGGAAGTGGGAAGTCAACATTGGAAAGGAAACCAGGGCTTCAGTTAAATGATTTAATAAACATAATGTGTT
>JAMKCH010043871.1:0-12442 GCA_023653785.1 Ophioderma brevispina | reverse complement strand
TAACCCCCTATTTGAAATAATGGTTGAGGCCCCTTGGCCTTTGGCCCTTGCCCCAAAGTCGAAACTGTAATAGAACTGGTATAATGCTACATTTATATTTACATCACTTCATCTTCTCCTTCCCTACTAGGCAGGAGCAGAAGAATCATAGGGATCCTATTTGAGGAGTTCGTCAAGAGAAGAGAACGGTTTACAACCACAGTAACCATAGACCCTGTAGGTCACTGCTGGTTAGTTAGTACACTAAAATTGTGGTGTCACTTTGTTTCTTACAGAGATAAGGTCAAAGACGGTCAATGCAATTGCATATGTTGCCCTATGACCTATTTTGTCCACATAATATGACTCCCCTTAGAGACCAGAACTGGCTATGTCAAAAATGGAATTTTGATTATAAAGTTTGATTTTTAGGCTTAAAAAAAGAAAATCAGTTATAAGCATTTTGAAAATCTGGAATAAACAGTCAGCTTCCCAGGTTCTTTTTTCTATACCTTTTCAGTTGATATATATCTCACCTCGGGCCTAGTTATCATCGTCCCCTTAGAGCCAGAACTGGCGTATCCTCAATCTTACTCGTGTGAATTTGATTTTTTTTGAATTTTTAATAAGTTAAGAGTTATTTTCTGCTGTCAAAGGAAACGTAGACACGTGCCCAAATATGGCTCTTGTGATGTCGTAGAAACCCTCCGGACTTACCAATCTGGTAGTCATATGTCAACGGCCCGGTAAGATTATTAGGCGTCCTTTTTACAAATGACCTAGGCAACATTTTTTGACTGAATTATCTGCCTAACTTACAAATAAAATCTATTGCGAATTTGTTCCCCTGTAGAGACTTAACCCCCTTGGAAAATTAGCATAAATAAATTCGTTGCGTCTATCGCAGCTATTTTTTTTCTTTCAGTTTTTGCCCACCCCCCGTCGTTCATTAATGATCTTAATTTCGATTTTGTACAGGTTTGTATGGTCCGGAAAGCCTGAAAAAGTAAACAGAAAAACTATGATTGGCGATTACTCCGAGGGTGGTTTACGAATGCCACATATTCCCCCAATTATGAAAGGTCTAAAGATTACATGGATCAAACGGTTGTTAGACACTAACAATCGGGGAAATGGAAACTGTTTTTTTATATTCATTTGTCAGCGTTTTCGATAGAATCTTATCTGGGAATGCAATATAAATCCCTCAGAAAAATATATCTTCTATAGAAACTCCTTTATTAGAAATGTTGTTCACTGATGGTGTTGGTTCACTCACTTATGCATCAAAACCAAAAATAGTTGTAACCAATTATCTGAATAATTTAAAATCATATTAATATAAATTGTTTTCTTTAATTCCATGGTTCGAAAAAGGATTAAAATATATATTCCGATATGGTGAGGATAAGGGTCCAATTTCTTCCTACCGAGGAATTTGTTGATAAATTTAAGTTATCTAAGGGTACCTTTTTAGACTATTTTTGGCTGATATATGCCATTCCAAAATCTTTTCTCCATACTTCTCCACGAAAATGGCAGAATGATATACTAACCAAACACGCTACTGCTGATGAATTGTGTAAAAGGAGAAAATATGCAAAAAATTCAAAGAAAATGTATTTCCAAAACTTTAGACCTCCAAAAGCGAGGAAAAGTGGTTAAAAGAGCTAAGGGAAAGGCATGTTGATTGGCCAAAAATTCATTGCAGCTTCCATTAAAGTACTCTATCAACAAAACTGAGGTTCTCATTTAATTATTCAATCGCTTCCTTCCTGTGAACAATTGCCTATGAATATATTCTGAAACAAACTTGTTTTAATTTTTTGCTCTCATTGAACCGGAAACTTTGGTGTCATCTTTTTTGGGAGGTTGCAATTAACATTCAAATTCTGTGGAAAGATGTTATGGATAAATCTCGGAAATATGGAAACTCCAAGAGAGTTGTGTCTATAGGCCTGCGGACGCTAACAAGACGCAAATTTAATTTTATTATTTTGCACACAAAGTATTTCATATTCACTGCAAATACCAAATTGGCTTTTTCCCGTTTTAAATGGTTTATAATATATTTGAACCAGATATTTGAGATTGAAGGAATAATCGCCTTTAGGAAATAACTGCATAAAACATTTAATAAGAACTTGAATTCTTTTAACTTATAAGCAATGCAATCGATCTTTTTGAATATAAATGGTATATTTTTGCTCTGACAATGGCAGGGGAAGGCGGCCAAGCAATCCCAGTTTTTGACGTCGCCGTTGAATTGTCGCAGGGAGGCAAGATCTTTGATGATAAGGTGCTGACTTTTTGTGTTTCAAAACCGTTAAAGCTGAATTCACCTCAATGTAAGGGTTTTGTTCTTTTCTGATATGGTTGGAGGTGGGGCGGGCTCTTTTTTCACCCAGATTTGTTTATGGTTGTCTCCGTGTTAATTGATTTGTATGCTGGGCTGGGTAGGTTTGCTATATGTGGAACGAGTCTTGGGCCGCCATCCTCTGCATGATGGATGGATTTTATCTTCATTTCTCTCTCTCTCTCTCTCTTTTCATTCTACTCTTTTTCGCTTTGTGTTTCCACGTACATAATGGTGTAGTTGGTATTTTTTGACATTTATTGTTTTGATGTCAAATAAAAAAAAAAAAAAATAACTGGCTATGTCCATTTAGGCATTTTCGACCATCCAGTTTGGATCAACGACGTTGATCCAATGGATGGGTGGAAAATGCATAAATGGACATAGCCAGGTCTGGCTTCGAAGGGACGATGATAACTATGCATTTAAGATGCTACAAATAGTGACAATTTGTTTCATTTTTTACCAAAATTGGAGCAGCTTACTCCTTTAACAATGGAAATTGACACTTTTCAAACAATAGCAATTGGTTTACCTGAACTCCAGAATGTACACATGATATATTTTTGAATCGTTATGACCAGAAGGACGCTATGCAATACATTTCAACATGATTGGAGCAGTTTAACGTTTGACCCCCTGTAGCCTATTGAAAAGTTACACCACAATTTTGAGAGTCTAACCACCTAGCATTGATATGGGTCCATACCAAGTACCAAAAGGGTCCATCCTTTTCTGTAGTGTGTGTGTGGGGGGGGGGAGGTTACACGATGAGGTTTGACCTAGATCCATGCTCCCGTTCTATAATAACTATGATGATTTCCCATGTCATTCACGGCCATTGGCCCTTTCGTTTTCCCCGGATAATTACCTGACACAATCCCCTAATGTACAAAAGCCGAGTTTTATAGTTTGATTCGCGCTGCCGACGCCCATACTTCTTACGTCCGAGTTTGAAGGAACTTCTGAAGTTGGGTAAACCGAAGGCTGGATTTCTTCACCACGTTATCTGAACGTCGACTTTAATTCAATCTTTGCCGTTACTACACCATAGGTACATATACGCTCTTCTGTGACGGACATTTCAGAGTGGGTGGGATGATATCAAGATGGGATAGTCCTAAATTGACCCGAAATAAAAACAAAAACATTTTGATGATATGATCAAACAGAATACAAACACACACGAATCAGTCCTAATAACCCTTTTACAAATTAATTTGTTTCTTAATTAGGTTCCGCGAGAGCTAAGTTAACCAAGTCCCTTCAAAGCTGTTATTTTAAAGAACGACATGAAAGCGAATTTATTACTTGCATACATTTAGGGATGACATAAAAACAGTTAATTTTGGTTTAAAACATGCTAAAATTGCTGCACTGATATTCGTTCCATTTTTGTCTCTTCTTTGATATATTACGAAAAGGAATGCAGCTTCGGCATACGGATTTTAAAAATGAGAGTGTGAAAATCAAATATCTGAATTATATCACATATTTGTTGTTATAAAAATAATAAAATTGTGTCATGTCTAATATGAGGAAAATATTTTATGTAAGTTCAACAATTTTGAAGTTCATTGCCACAGGTAGCATACCGCAAATATTGGCACATACAGACGTTGAATATTTCACACCATAGAATTTGTATCTGAAGATTGCCATTGGTATATATGCACAGGGACGCGGCGCCTGTATCTAACTCTCAAGATATGTATTTCTAGGAACCATTACTCGTGACCCGTGTGTTTGTTTATTAATTGCTAGTGTGCATGTTATTAAAGAGTAATAAGCTCTAGAGCTGTTATTAAAAAAACATGCGCAATAGACTCTAATAACCCTCTCGAACCCGCTTCGTAGTAACGCATAGCAAAACAATAGTGGATAACAACAAAAGACGTAAGCACGAGAGGTGTATACAAAGCGATAACAAAAGAGAACAACTACTCCGTTGTGAAGAAATCAAATCAATGAACCCATTTTGATGGAAACATGAAACTTTCGCAGGCCACATATATATAGATCAAAGCCACAACTTCAATAAGTAAAATACATGTACGCACCTGGGGAGAATTATTGTAACGGTAAATTGACACGTTTCAAAAATACTCCAGCTGTTATGAACCAATAGTAACGGGTGTAGAACCAATGAAAAAGTAGCTGCCTGGCGATTGGCTCTTAATGATTGTAACATCGGATTCGTCGGGGCCGTAGGCTCTGACCACGGTCACAGTCTCTGAGTCAGGGGAAGGGATACTTTGTTATGTATCTGGGCATTTGGTACACGTGGGGGGTTTACTGTATTAGCAAGAAATATCGTCATGTTAATAATGAAGGATAATTTCCTCAGTTGTCACCAATTATCCTAAATCCCAAATATTTAACACATATGGCATTTACAATCTTTACTCACACACACCCAGCTGTCATGTGTGTTCGATAGGCGACACCAGTCGCTGAAACCTACTGATCGGGGACAACAAAACACATTCCTATAGTGGTTCTGGCCTTGTTTGTTTGTTTCCATGCCCGAGGAGTGGGTTATGGGCCCAGAGTTGTGAAACTCACCAATTCTAGACCACACCAAAAGCGGGCATTTGCCCCCGGGTCGTTTTTAACACTTTAGGAACATAGGGCTCCCCTGGTATATTTCCTACGATAGGGGACGTTCCCGGTCGTCACAAATGTCCCGTTCGGAGGTTTTAGGCTAGAAATTGTCCCCGATTGGAGGTGTTTACAAGTTCGCCACTGACACACCCATGTACACAAAACACACATATGTAGGCCAACATAGGTGGTACAGAGATTCTAGATAGCTACAGATAATATTAGTTCCAAACTATAACTGTTCGACTCACCATCGATTCCTTCAACTAAGTTCAAATCCTAAAGTGACAATAAAGATGTGAGGAAACAAGTCATTAGAGGAGGGGCGGAATACCTTCTATTATCAGCAGAAATAGGGTTGGTCTTCACAGGAACCAGTTTTCAACAAAATATTTGTAAAATATATTACATGTACTTCGGTTGATGTGAACACAATCGCTTGAAATTTTTGTGATATAGTAATACAATATTTACCCAACTTCGGAAATGACGTCATATTGTTGTCATAAAAAGAAAGTCCGCATGACTGAGAGCGCTTTTGTTATTGTGTCACAATTTGGGTTCACTGAACAACGTACGAAATCGTGCATGTAAATGTCTTTTTTTTGAAAGGTTAAACGTTATTTTTGCTTAAATATTTACTTTGAATGTTTACAGGAACAAAGAGGATATACTATCAGTAGATTTTATTTGGTGTCTTTCGAACTTTGAAAGTTCAGAAACTATGTCAATTTTGCGAGAGACCAAAAAATTCTGTTTGGCCACTTTACCATACAATGCGGAAGATGACCCCTATATACCATAACACATAGCAAAGACAATTCACACATGCAATTTCAGTTGGTATTGATTCTTCTTGACAAAAACATATCATTTGGAATATATTCTGTTTATGTTTAACTATAAGTAAAATATCTTAACAAATTAAATCACTATTGTTTCAAAAATTAAAGGTCAGTGATTGATGAAAATCACCCCCATATCAATGTCTCAGTTCATGAACATAATGAAACTGTTCAGAGATATTTTGTTTTACTCCGCTAACGTAATTATATTGCACAATTACAGTATAATCCGCGCCATAAATTGCGAGAACTAAAGCTGAAGTTTTCTGTAAAGAAAATTGGAATTAAAACTTAAAACTTAATTGCGCTTGTTTTTCAAGCTGAATAACAAAACCTCCAATGGTTCACTTTCGTTCGTTGTTGGTTAAAACTATGAAACTTGCTGATCCAAGTAGTAGTAAACTGTGGCCTCCACAGCCATCTTGACTTGTCCGTACTGGGACATGGAACATTTTTTTCACTCGGCATTTTCTTTTGAAATGTCGGGGATATTAATTGATAATCCTGCAATTTTTCTCCCACCTTCTATGTTTGCAATAATTTGTGTTAAATGTTTTTTCATCAAAAACACTAATGAAGATCATTGCATGCTCTGTGTCGACCAGGTTTGGTACACAAAATATTTCCAACACAGTGGATGTTAACGGCTTTGATTTTTCGGCGCCAAGCGAAACGTTCCAAAAAGATATAAGTTCAAAATGTTGATCGGTTCCTGGTTTAGCGAGGCAGTACCAGTACTTACTTGACTTAATTAAAGTTATGAGGGTAGACATCGTCGCATACCAATTAAGCCCTGTGTATCGTCATCAATGAAAACAATAATGAATGGAAGGGGCCGAAGATGGACCTTGTCGCCAAACATTTGCATTGACGGCCTTCCAACTTGAGGATGTTGCCAATCAGAAAAACTTTAACTGTTCAAGGTTGCGTCTCATGAGTATTCCAAATGCAGTCCTTTACAAGCGTCGAGGGGAGTTTTAGGGGAAAAGGAATTTGAAAGGAATTCAACATATGGCCAAACAAATCTGAACAGTCAGGAAACATGGGGGAGTTGTCAAAAAAAATATGGGCTAACTATAGGGCTTGTTGTATTATTGCTTTGTACATTATGAATCTATATCATAAATTCATTTCAAACGATGTGAGATTTTCGTCTTGTCCATTCCAGAAATTGCGTTACGTGGAAAAAATATCATATAAGACCCTGTAAGCTAATGGACACTGTTGCTGATTAAACCAAAAATGCAGTTTCGAAGTGTTGGTGACATACAAAATAGATTTCCCTTGAAGTAACTCAATTTGTAGTGGCATTTGTACTTGGTGCTTTAGTCAGCGTATAGTCATGCAACTTGACTTTAAATCATTTCCTCTGCTGACTTTAATATGGGACGACTGTCTTTATTATTTCCTCTACACGATGTCGCTGCAGGTCGAGAGTGTAAGTATTCTAATGTCGTTACAACTTATATAAACCACTGGTTTGTTAACACGTTTCTCCTCTGATTTATTCCAAGATAGAGTCAAGATTGCTACATGATGATTAAAATTAATTTAATGAAGTCCGGGGTAGGTGCTTTTGTCCAATGAAACACTGCAGTTTGGACAAAAGACACGCAATAGGCAACTTAAATTTAGTTTAAGCTGAAAATATCAAAACTCAATTGACCATACATTGCTCAGTGAGTTCCAAAAGAATAACACAGTATCCAATTATTGATTCGAATTCAAGTCCAAGTCCTAATCCATTTGAATCACAGCAAGTGTTTCGGGCAAAGAGGAATATTGTATGTAGAACCAGAAGATCTCTTTCCGATCTTCTCTGTTGAGAAACATTTGGCTAGACGTTGAAGATATCATTCTTTAAAGGTCCCCAGGAAGCTCCAGGAAATGACGATAAACCTACTCAAATCTTTGTGGGACATTCTTGCATAAGAGGGCCCGAAAGAGAATACAATCAACCCTACGCAATACCATGACATCATTTGTCGGAACGATTGATTATCATTCAGTATACCATGAATTTAGATTCACACCAGTCACCTGAATTTTCTATTACTCTCTGATAAATCAATGGTACCACAAATGATGTGTTCATCACAACCCAAATTTTGAATGCTTTCTGGTCCTCCTTGTATACTGACACAAATCACATCAATTCTAATTTAGCGTTCTGGACCTTTAAAATAATAGCAATTACGTGGATACCACCGAATTTGTTTTCTGTTTCTCCATAATCAAGAATTATGTGGCGAAGACCGAATGATTTTTGTGTTTTAACCCAAGGATTTAATGTAATGTATGATTTTACCTTATTTCAGGTATTGTGTTAGCAGTATCCAATCGACACACTCAAATGGAATTTATTGGTATACATTATTATTTTCATTATATATGCGCGATAGATTTATCCAATAATTCCCTTTAATAACGTACGCTAAGATCTATAGGGACGACCAACGTACTGTGTGATAGCATTGTCTATGTCGACACACAAAATAGCGTATGTTATATGCTGGGATACAAACCTATTGGGTTTAGCATTGTCCAAATGTCAACAAACATACTTATAGGCGTACACACGCTTTGAGCAATAGGGATGACCAATCTATTGTGTTATAGCATTGTCCAATGTCGACACACTACTTAATAGCGTACGCTTTGAGCTAGGGATGACCAATCTATTGTGTTATAGCATTGTCCAATGTCGACACACTACTTAATAGCGTACGCTTTGAGCTAGGGATGACCAATCTATTGTGTTATAGCATTGTCCAATGTCGACACACTTAATAGCTTACGCTAGACGTAGCGATGACCAACATATTGCATTATAGGCATTTACAAAGTTAAAGGTGATGTTCCGATTTATGTGTATTGTGTTCTCTACTTGATATGAGAGCCTGGCACTTGCACATACACCCCATCAAGTAACGTGGGAAAAAATTGCGGTTTTGATGGTAGATGCAATAATGCATGTTGCAAAGCCCTATTCAATACTGTGCTAACATTGATGGTTAACCACTAAAACGGCGGTTTTGGGTTTATATCTTGGAATGAAATGGAATTGAGGACTCAAATTTCAGGACGACAATGAGAAAAATACGGCCTTTCATCTGATATCAAAATCGATACACTCCGGGTAATCAGGGGAGTCCCAAAGACGATTGGAACACGCAACCTTTAAACCACAACTAGAGTACGTTATGAGCTCGAAGACCAATCTATTCTGTAATTGCATTGTCCATTGTCGATACACTTTATAGCGTACGCTTTGAGCTAGGGATGACCAATCTATTGTGTTATTACATTGTCCAAGTGGACAGCACTTAAAAAATTAAAGCGTACCCCGGGGGGGGGGGGGGGCACTTACATACATTCCCGTGTTGTCATCCTCCAAGCAAGGACCTTTCAGATCTGACCCTAAACGCGGTTATCTTTCCTTCATTCGGACTACCCCTTATTACGGATAAAACTCTAAAAGCATACCCTTAAAGCGGCACTGACACATTTTCACGAAAATATGAAATTGCTTCAATTTGCTCGCAATGATAGTCTATATAGGCCATAGGAAGAATAGAGATATATTTACACATAAAATAACATACTCAAAAACAGATAGCCCTTAATACATTGTAAGAGGCTAAAGACAACCCATTTTCGGTCACCGCTTCCACTTTTTGCAGCCCACAAAATGAATCGTCTCTTTCCATCCAATCCGCGCTGAAAATTGCCGAATCCGCGAACGACGGAACGGGCACCTAAATAACTCCGGATTATTTTCAAAAATTTTTTAAGAAATTAAAACCTAGAATTGACCAACATTTAATCAAATTATAATGTTAGTTTTCATGTTCCTTTCTCGCCGCATGAGGAAAAAAAAGAAAAATGTATGGCTGCACGCGCCCAGATACTAACGGACCGTCCTTCGCGGTGCAAGTTTTATAATTTCGTACGGGGAAAGACCATAGCGAAACTGGTGTATAGGCCCTATCTGTTGTTTGTTTTGAGAAGTTTACCGTTTTTTTCCTTAAGAACTACTTCCTCTCAATTCAATGGAGTGTGGTGCCATGCTGTCCAATTTATGCGTATAAAGGTAGAAATCAGGTGATGATTAATTTCTCAAGATAGCCCCCTGCCCTGCGGCGCCGAATCTGTTCTCTGGGATCCCTTTGAAAAAAGCGCGTAGCGCGGAAAATTTTGCAAATATTCACGAGTTCTTACGTAGAATTTTTGTCTCCTAGTAAGTGTTTTTTTGTGGGCATTTATATTTTTCGGTAAGGAGGGGGCGGATTCGCCATTTGTCTATACCCTAAACGCTGACGTGATGAGTGCGAAAAATGATACCCTTTTTTCTTTTTGCTTGGTTTTGTGACCCTTTTCGCGTTCCGTTGTGGTCCGCGCCGCGTTTTGAAAACCCTACCCTTTCCCGCTTTTTTCCTTCCTGCGCGCTGATGACACAGGGTTGAGGTAGAGTGCCCCCCCCCGGAAGCTCTCATAGATTTTGGCCCGAAATAGTCTCCAGGACCAGCTGCTCAAGGACAATATGATCCGGGAGCGCTGGTCCTGGAGCATATGGTCCTGGAGCATAAACAATCTGGAAAATATTCTAGTCAAATATTCTCCAGGGAGTCATATTTGAATACGCCAAATGGTCTCAGAAGCATATGGCAAATATGCTTCCTGGGGGCAAGTATTTGACAAATATTTCTCCCTCTCCCAGGAGCATATGGCCAATTGGCGTTGATTCAAATATGCTCCTGGAGCATATTTGACTTAGAATATTTTTTCCAGATTATTATGCCCAGGACCATATGCTCCAGGACCAGCTGCTCCATGACCTATGCTCCAGGAGCATGGTGCCTGGAGCAGGCTGGTCCTGGGCATAATTTTCTGTCCAAAATCGCTGAGAAGCCCCGGGAAGCGTACGCTATAGCTAAGGATACCCACCTCTGGCATTGTCCAATGTCGACACACTATACCGTAATGTGTGATAGCATAATTGGCCAACGTCAACATACTTTAGCGTAGGCCCTACGCTTTTGAGCCGGGGATGACCAATCCATTGTGTTATAGCACATTTAAGCGTAACGTTAAGAGCTAGGGAACCAACCTATGACTCAACACAACTTATCGCGGACACTTGAGCTGGGGAATGACCGATCGGCAGTGTGAGCAGGGAGGTACATAACATAGAAACTGGGTGGGCCAGTGGCCCCCCATAAATTAATTTGGCCACCCAGTAAGTTTCGGTCTGCTCAATGACCCAAAATGGGCCCACCCAGTTAATTCTTTTGACCCACAATATAATATCTGGCCCCAAAATATTGATGAAGTTGCATTATTTCAGTTAAATGCATGATAATCAATGATGCTAATAAAATATAGTCACTGAGCAATTTCATATGCAATATCCTGATATAGAGGCAGTGTGGACTCTACACCTAACAATTATGTATTCCCAGATAGCAAGACGTCCGGGCCGACGTCGTCACGGTCGCGGGTCGGCAAACCAACGTCAGCCCGACGTTGGGAAAACGGTGGGGAAATTTGTCGTTAGATGGTCGGCAAACCAACGTCAAGCCGACGTTGGGAAAACGGTGGGGAAATTGGTCGGTAGATGGTCGGCAAACCAACGTCAGCCCGACGTTGGGAAAACGGTGGGGAAAGGGGTCGTTAGATGGTCGGCAAACCAACGTCAAGCCGACGTTGGGAAAACAGTGGGTGAAATGGTCGTTTTTGATGGTCGGCAAACCAACGTCAAGCCGACGTTGGGAAAACGGTGGGGAAATGGGCCGTTAGATGGTCGGCAATCAACGTGTGATCGTGGAGAAAGTTTGGGAAAATGGTGGGGGACCTGGATCGTTTTTGTTCGGCCTCCACTTTTTGGGGGCCGATGTTGGGGAGATGGTGGAGTGAATGGTCCGTTTTTAATGGTTGGTAAGCCAACGTCGGGGTGAAGTCTAGGTAAGTGTGGGGGAACTGGTCCCGTTTTTGTGGTCCGGCAATGCCAACTTGGGCAATATATGTTAGATATGTTTTTCCCGCAATATATTAGCTAAATATTCTATTAGGCCTAATTAATAAAGGAATTAGTAGGCCTCTATCCAAAACTGACAGAAGCTTTCAGCAAAATAGGCCTATGCTTTAGCAACATTGTGCGTAACAAAGAAAACATTGGCATTTGCACAGTGACTATATGTTCGTTTTGTGCACTTGTTTTCCATTTCCACACCCCGTGATACAGGGCTTTCTTGGCTTTTCGGGGTTTTTTTCACCATCTGTGAGCTCTGTACGTAATTTCACCATTTTTATGAGTCTTTATCTTCACTTAGTGTGTGTTTTTATACTGTTGAAGCTTTTTAACAATTGATATATTATTATTGCCCTTTTGATATCAAGCAGGACAAGTTAGCTCAATTGGATTAGTCGTCAGCTTCTAATATAAAGGTCCCTGGTTCGAATCCCGTCAAGGCGGTAAGTCGATTTTCAGTTACTATATAATTGATACCTAACATAAGTTATGAACTATACTGGTGTTTAAGTGTGAAAACCATAGGGAAATGTTCTTTTTTTATTCATGGAGCCCAATTAGTGATATTATAGCAGGCAAACTCGTTTTACTATGGTTGGGATAACGTTGGCCCAATTGCTTGGCCCA
>JAMKCH010043870.1:0-30861 GCA_023653785.1 Ophioderma brevispina | reverse complement strand
TACACACTGCACAGAACACGTGTCTTCTGTTGTCGCAGTTTGTGAATGGGGAAAAGGTCACATGAGGTCACCAACATGTGATACATACACTACCCAAGGATCATTCATGAAAATAGATCAACATGTGTGGATACACCTACATCACCAAGCAATTTTACAATTCTAACCTTTTGGGGCCATGACCTCTAGATGACCTTTGACCATTGCACCACACGACTCTTCGATATCTCAAGGGTATCAGGCTACTTAATCATTATTTGGAAATGCTTGTGAAATTTGAGATAATTCCCATTTAGAGAATAAAGGTATAATTTTGGGAACCGGTACTCTCTTTACAACGAATTGAACTTAAGGCGATGCCATTATTTTAAGTGGAAGAACGTGGCCGGAGGCCGAGTTCTTCCACACAAAAATAATGGTGTCGCCGGGTTCAATTCATCGTAAAAAGAGTACCGGTTCCCAAGATGATACCTTTATTCTCATTCTTAAACAGCAATTATCATTTAAGGTCATCTTTAACCCAATTTCGCGATCCCTTACGGCTTAAATACAACAAGAAAGGACTGCCACCACCCAGTGAAAACAATCGAACAACCCGCTGAACACAACGATCATACGCAACGAGATGTAACGTTGGCAGGCGCGCGAAAGTAGCAAAACGCGGTATGACGCGAGCGCTTCAACCTAAATATAACTTCAATACGCAGCGCGTAATACCTGGGTTCAATTAAACGAATTGGACCCGGGCATCAGCCAATGAAATTCCTTACATCTTCACAGCTGTTTAAGAATTTACCTTTGTAAGACTGAACGTCCGTGTGCAGTAGTTAGGAAAAGTTTCTTCTTTGACAAAGGTTACCTCCACATCTCTGTACATCTTGGTCTTGTCGGGCCAGTATTTCTCACACTTTTTCTGTTGTAAAATACAGCAAAATTAGTGCACCTTTACACAATAATGCAGAGTTGGACAAAGAATTTAATGGCTTGAAGAAATTCAAAGGTACCCATTAGGCGACGAAAATAAAAAACCCTGTTTTACGGGCCCGACCGACCCTGATTTTTCAGTTTTGCAGATTTTTTTTTTTTAGTTTTTCCAAAAATCATGTAAAATCAGCCTGTTTTTAGCCCAAATTTATCAATTTTGGCAATTTGTTTGTAAAAATTTTTAATTTTTTTCTCTTGATTTTTCAGATTTTTGGGCTATTTTAGGCCAATTTTGAGATCCAGAAAAGAAAAAAAAATAAAAAAAATAAAAAAATTTGCCTGACCGACCGACCCTACTCGAAAGGTCGTCGCCTTATAGGTACTATAACAAGCTGGGGAAACTAATTGGCATAATTACACATCACTTTTGCACCTACTCTTATCATGTGCAGTTTCTAGTGCATCTTTGATTGTCATATATTAGCACATTAAAATACATGAGGCAGGACTTTTATGCATTTCTGCTTGTGAAAACATTTGTTTTGAAAACCTATATTAAGAGTTTGGTATTTTTGGAAATTAATCTTTTTTAAGAATGAAAAGGTTGGTAAATATTCTTTCATACAGGAGGTAAGCACAATGTTGTGCATTAAAACCAAGTTAATTTACATTAAAACCATGTTAATTGACATTAAAACCAAGTTAATTGATATTAAAACCAAGTTAATTGACATTAAAACCAAGTAAATTGACATTAAAACCAACTAAGTTAATTGACATAAAGTCAAGTTAATTGATATTATGTTTTCTTGAGAGAGAAAAAACCAACAAGAATGGCAAAAATGCGCTTACAATTACTATTAAGTCTTGCCTAACTACCATTTTTTATTTTATATCACTACTGCAGTAAAAAATAAATCTTTTAAGATGCACTCAAAACTACACTATTACTACCCAGCCTCATAAGGCAAAAAATGTTAAAGATGTAAACACCAAATTTATCTATTTCCAGATGTGAAATATATTATTTGTAGTAGTTCACTCTCCAAATTTTAAAAGGTGAAGGCTTTCAAATCACCAACCAACAATTAGGAAATTAGCATCGAAGTATAGCACTAGCATAGCATACCATGGCGCATTACATGACTATAATGACATTAACATGACATACTAATACGCTGCATGACAAACACATCATAACGTATAACCGTAGTGAATGAACATGGCAGGACATAACACCTAATAACATAGCATGGTAGTGAATTAGCCTGGCATGGAATAACACATCATAACATAACGGTGCAGTAAATAGGCATGGCCCATGACATGACACATACATGGTAGTGAATGAATGGACATGCATATACACATCCATAACATAGCATGTGGTACGTGAATGCATGGCTCATGAAGATACACATTCATACAGAAAAAATGGTAGTAACTGGAATGCCATGGCATGGCACATGACCATGAACATGGTATGGCCGTAGGATGAATAACATAATATTGAAGAGACATATTAAAAATACTGCCCAAGTAATACTTAGGTCCATCCCCAGAGCCCAAAAGTGCGCCAGACACCTTGGACATGACCTAGATCAGACCTTTAGACCTTGGTCCATACTTTGCACCATCATGCAAATCATTGCAAGGAACCCTATAGTGGCACTACATACGACATCGCACTCTCGAAAATCCCGCAACTGCTTTTCAAACTGGCCAGGAGATATGGCATGGTGTGACAGGATTCATGGCCATGGCATAGCATAACTATAACATTATACTAAATACCGTACAAAGAGGCTAAACTTGAAATAACAGTTGACAACGAATATATCAGCCCATATTTTCAATCAGTCTTTGTGAAGAATGTCGTATATTTTTGAAGTTTTACAATGCACATTTGGTTCGCCTAGGTCCTTGCTACTTTCATTAAACACCTAGGTGCTGCTAAACGTCATTGCAAAAATGGCTGAAGCCAGAGACGAAAAACGAGCCCTTACCAAAAGTGCCCACTTTAATGGAGTATTCAATGGGTATTTATTGTTTTGTTCGTTTTTATGCAATGCAAATAGATATTATGGAAATAAATGAATCTAGAATCTTGTGTACTTCGACACTAACATGCTCCATGCCCCCGACCAAAATCAATATTGCTTAGAAAGGATTACTCGCTCATTCAGTCAGAACTCTTTAACTTTGGTAAAAATCAATAACACAGATTCTCGCATTGTAACACTCAGTGACCATTGAAAACTAACAAGGGGAGTCTCGAACCACAAAGGTCCCCCGCCCGTTCGCGATAGTAATGGAGGGAAATATAATTTTAAGATCACAGGGAGAATTGTGATGGAATAAGTGGTTCTCAAACAACTGAGGCTGCTGCCATAGCAAGTTGCAATTGATGGTATCAATTGTGAGTACATGACCATACAATATTGAGTTATTGCCTTTAGAGGACCCTACTTGACCTTGAAATGACAGTCAAAATTTCGGCAATGAATGCTTATACACCCATCGTTTCATGACCATACTACCATATGTGTATGGATTTGACCTGGAATGACCCCCACATGACCTTGAAAAGGCAATCAAAATTTTTGGCACTGATGGTGACCCACAAACCACTAATTAATCATCATACCACATAGGTTGATTTGACCTTTGGATGACCCACAATGACCTTGCACGGCCCGGCATTTTTGGCTGAATTGGACAACACCCACCAAGTTTCATCCTCCTACACACCTACGTAGTGGTTTGACTTGAAGACCCCCCATGACCTTGAAATGAATCAAAATTTTTGGGGCAGTGAATGCCTGACCACACCCACCAAGTCATTCATTCTACCACATTTTGACAACGGGGTTCTAGCAATGATCCCCATTGACCTTGAAGGCCCCACTGACCTTAAACGACCTTCAAATGTTTGCACATGAATGTTGACCACACCCACCAAGTTCATCATCCTACCACAAATTGACAAGGGCTATAGGCAATAATTCCATTGACCTTGAATGGACCCAGCATGACATTGAAATGAACCTTCAAATTTTTTGGCACTGAAGTTGACCACACCCGCCAAGTTCCATCATCTCTACCACCAATTGACAAGGGCTATAGCAATTGATTTCCATTTGACCTTGAATTGACCCCGCAGACATTGATGAATGACACTTCAAATTTTTGCAATGAATGTTGACAACACCCACCAAGTTTAAGCATAATGCACATTGCCAAGGCTTATAGAAATTAATCCATTTTGACAAATTTGACCCCTTTTGACATATTTGACCTTTGGACCCATGCCACATGCCCATCTCCGAATTCATCTGCCGCCTACTTGCGCAACCATCGATGGGTGCGAAGATGGACACACATACTGCTTAGATAAAAGATATCGTGTTTACAAGGTTCGTAGCCATTTAGCCTTATTTTTGACATATTTGACCCCTTTTGACCATGGACACATGACACACTTCAGATCCAGGCCAATGCTTACTTGAGATACACTATGTGCGAAGATGGACACCCACGCTTCCTTAGATCCAAAGATATCGCGTGGGACAACACACACACACACACCACACACGCCGGACGAAGAGCATTTCTAAGTCCCCCTTCGCCAACACAAGTTGGCCGGGGGACCAAAAAAGGACAACTTTTGGTTAGGGGGTTGTGCATCTTTTGGGCGTTCTATGTCAGCAATTTTTGCACACTTAGTAAAGCAAGGTGTTAAATGAAAGGGTAAGACTAGGACAAAAATGTATATTTCAAAACTTTCCAAATTATCAGACATTGCCACAATACTGATTCACAAAAAACATGCCAAAAATACTTTTTGTGGCAGCTGAGCACACAATAACATAGTCAAATCAAATCATAAGTCTATTGTTACCAAAAGGGTTAGTATCATCCAACATTCCAAAATCTGAGAGCTAAAAAATCGGTCAACTATCTAAGTAAAAACCCAACAATCAAACCACATATTTCCACTGTACCTAGGTATGCAAAATATCCTCTGAAAAATAATAAATGACAGTCATGAATTCTTTCAGACCCAGATAAAATAATACATGTATAACAAATGTATGCAATGTATGTGTAGGGCTGTGTTGAAGAGGAGGGTTTCAGTGAGTATTACTGCTATCCCCTAATCGCTGATGTAGAGCTGTTTGAATATAGACTGTTGCCAGGTCAACGGCCTCACGCTATAACCTTGGTTCAAGCCACTGATCACATTGATCACAACAACAAATCCTATGGCAAATCTAAGTTGGAACCCCGGTGCATGAGCCAAGGCGACCAGTAGTAACGCAATGGATACAAGTGCATACGTCAGTGAATAGCAATCGTGTGTTTCATAGAAAATGTAATTGTCAACATAAAAACAGTATTGCCAAGTGACAATATTTCCCCCTATAATTAGCCATCTGAGCTTTTTTGCACCAATTGTACCAAAATCAAAGTTCCTGTGCAGGTAACCAGCTTAGTCACTCATCCAATATGTTGCACTTACCTTTTGCTTTAAAAATGGTATGATGAAATATTTTGTTTGGGAAATTTCTCGTAAGAAAATAGATTTGCTGAATATGCATAAACAGAGAACATGTTGGGTAAATTTTCTCAAAATAATGTGCACAGCCTTGGAAATCATTTTTAGCCCAAGAAAGAATAGAACTCGCAGCTTAATGCTGAGACAACCTATCACTGAATCTGACAAGCAATATGCTGAACATGAGTGTCTTCTCTTTGTCACTGGCATGATAGTTAAGGGGAATAGAAAGCGAAACTATCCAAAAACACAAACATGGAAAATAGAGTAATTAAACATCGCGTAACTATCACAAATATGACATTTCAGTTTCGAAACAGTTATGCTTCATCACCAAAATTTGGAATTGTCTAAACAAAAAAGTTGGTTTGGCTCAAGGTTAGGTATTAGGATCATCAGCTATATATATACTTTCCAAGGAAAAAATAGTGCTATTTTACTCAACCATTGATTGAAGCCCTTGGTTTAGGTTAAAGGTCAAACATTCACTGCACACAATCTCAAAAAGGGGTTGTTATCGGTGGTATTTGATGTACGCCCCACAGTCTATTTTAATTAGAGTTTGCCCACAAAGCTATTTTTATGTATTTTTGTATAATTCTCAACATTTTGACTGAGGACGTTTAATATTTTTAGCGTTTGGCTTAGCAGCAGATATTGCTCCAAAACTTAAAACTAGCAATCGGCGATGTTTGAGCAAAGGACCCGGGGGGGGGGGGGGGGGGGCACTCAACCTAAAATTCAAAGTGAATACTGATAGTAGCTGTTTGATTGGTTATGAGATGAGAGATTTAGTGTTAAAAAAATGCAAGTCACTTGTTCCAAATTATATCTTAACCTCTCCTATAATCCATTATCTTTGCCACACTTAGACTATGCCAATGTTGGTTGGGGAAATTGTGTACTACAGTAGCACATCGTCTTCAGATGATAGTTACAATTGTTCGCCTCTAGGTTACAAAAGTTGAATGACCCTAGCACCTCCATACTTTCTGGCACTTTTTCATTTACTAGCATAATTTAATATAACTTTCGGGTCACAGCATGTATAATGTTACAATTCCGCAACCCAAACGGAGTACAAGAAGCGTATAGTCTATCCTACAGAGGTGCAAAAGTTGCAGTTAGCAGGGGATAGTGTAAGAGTGTGCGCTCCCGGTATCCAAGTTGTGCATTTTTGCACACAAGTACTTTAGGCATGATAATCCATTAAAATGATGGGAAGCACTTGCCAACCCCCGTAATGGACCCCAGCTTGGGTTTAATGTTACACAGGGGTCAACAATTTAAAATTTCTGAATGTGTTAAAAAGGAAACCATGGGTGATTGTCTGGCAAAGGATTCCAAAAAAAATGTAGAGTGTTACACATCTATGGCTTATAGTCCGGAGTTAAGTTATGAGGCAAAAAAAAACTGTAAAAATGGTGTGAAAAAGTCAATTTTTGAGGTGTACATGGATTCAAAAGTTAAAAGTAGCTTTTGATTCAAGTTAATATTGTGGTTCAAATTGTTTCCAAGCTCTTTTTCGTTTCTTAAAGTATTGAAAATACGGAGGAATTAGATTGCCTTATCTGTGATGCTTAGTTTTCACGTTATCCAACAAAATAGGTCAAAGTTCAATAGAATCCAATAGTGCCAATAGTTGACTACTTAATTCGCTATTTTAGTTAATAACCAGACTGGGAAGATAGTCAAAAAACTTTCCATATTTCATTCTATGAGCTAAACCAACAATTGGAACCACTATTTTACAAAAATTGGAAGCAACTTTAATTTTTGACCCCTTGTACAAAACCAAAATGGACTTTTTACCATTTTTTATGAGTTTTTACCCCATAATTACTAAACTATCAGTCACAGGTAGTATAAACGATACTTTTTGGAATCCTTGTAATCAGACGGACATCACGGTTGTGCTTTCAACACAATCGGAACATTTTAAAAAATTTACCCCGTGTTGTGTGTACCTTGAAATCCAAGCTGGGGGCCATGTGAAAGGGGTTGGAATGAAGGGGGTGTGGCACGTGCTCCATCAATTTTTTGATTATCAATGTTTAAAGTTACTTGTTACCAAAATTCACAATTTTATCCGATTTGCACACTCACATAGGGTCTGTTCATTACAGTCTCACACAATAATTATGTTAATCATGAAATGAGCCAATCAGCGATACTTTAAGAAAGGCTAACGCTCCTGGGTACTACCTGACTATCTATCAGCATCTACGCACTGTTTGATTGGTCACTTGGAAGGGTAATCTCATGTAATGAGCAATCACAGATACGTAAGATGATAGTAGTATAACCCCAGGAGCTAGCACAGCATTTTGTGTAACAAATATCAAGTACAAAGTTGAGTGATTAATTATGTTGACAGACTGAACCGGAACCCCTGAAACGGCGATTTCTAAAGTGCCGCAAGTGGTGCCTTAAGGAGAGGGGGGGGCAAAACAAAGTTTTGTAAAGGGGTCAAATTGTAAAATTGATCAATTCATGGTGAAACGCACACCATTATGTGGTCTAACCATAAGATTCCGAAAAGGTATGTTGGAAATGTACAGCTAAAGGTTCAGATTGTAAGCTAAAAAACAGCAAAATCTATAATGGCAATTCAGTTGTTACAGGGGTCAAATTTAAATTGCTCGATTTGGAAAAAAAATGGTGCAAAATTATTGGTGGAGCTCATAGGATAAAATTAAGGGAATAGTTTGAGATTGTTCTCAAATGCTTGCTTAAGAAAGTAGGGGGGGAACAAGATCATCCCCATTGAATTGCAATGGACGTTGACCTTCTGTGCCCCCTAAATTGGAAACTAAGCAGTTTTAGACAGTCAAAAAAAACTATTCTTTATTTAAGTCCTATGAACTCCCCAAATAATTTGCACCAGTTTTTTATCCAAATTGGAGAAACTTTAAATTTAAACCCCTGTACAACTGAAATGACCCTTATTATTGATTTTTGCTGTTTTAGCGTAAACTCGAAATTTAGGCTTACATTTTACAAACGATATCCTTTTCTGATCATAGGTTAGACACGTAACATGGTGTTGCTTTTCAACATGATGGATCATTACAAAGTGCCCCTGGTACAAACGTGTGTTTGGCCCCCCCCTCTCTTTAGGCACCACTTGCGGAACTTAAGAATTACGTTTCCGGGGTTCCGGTCAGTCTGTAACTAATTAATCACTCAAACCTTTTGTACTGAGATGTGTTACACATGTGCGCTAGGCTCCAGGGATATAGGTTTACAACAGAGAATAGAATCATTATGTTGATTGGTTCTAGAGTCTATCTCATGTTTGTGTCCGGTAATGAGCCAATCAGGACAGACCTAATCATAGGTGGGTCAAGGAGGTTAAGAGGAATGTGAGTGACGTAATCAACATTTTGATCCCTTTACTACACCTGCTGACTTTGTTTTAGGCACAATGCTTTTGTGATTTTCAAGCTAACGATAGCAGATAATAAAGGGTGCGTATCTGACGATGGCTAGGGCTTAGATATTTGAAAGCTGCATTTCAATGAGCAACTTTGGTCTAACTAACCAACCAAATCGCTTATATGAAAGGTTGGTAGGAGGCTTAAGTGAAGGAGGTAGCTGCAAATGAGAATGGTTACATTTATAACCACTTGAATTGATTTTTCGGTTCGTCCCTGAACTAGCTTTTGACAATAATACGATTCAAGTATCCTAGTCAAGATTAAACCTTATCAATCATGCTTGTAACCAGGACTTTTGAGGGGTGGGCAATTTTTTTTTAAAAGTTCATTTTTCCCCAATATTCCCCGTGGCGAGGGATAGTTGGCCAAAAAGTGAATATTTTGTATCGAAAAATTAACATAATCTGACTAACAACATATAACCCTCTAATTTTTTGTTCCAATGCTTGCAAAATCCATTTTTGGTCTTTTTTAGCCTTATTTAAGGACTTTGGCGGGCTTTGGAATTTTGGGGGAATCAATCCCACTCCCCCACTCCATACTGTTTACAGACCCTGCAACATCAGCATGAAGCAACCTAGGATAGCTACCTGCCTCCTTAATGAGGGTGGTGTACCTGATGATTTTGGCAATTCTCCTTGACACACCTTCTCCAGATGTCATTAATGATGCAACATTGGGGTCCCTTTGGCAGGCTATGTAGGCGTTGGGTCCGTACCCACTACAATTGACAAAAGCTTTACAGGTTGGATGGCCAATTTAATTATTGTAAGTTCATCTTGATTGAATGCCTGATTCCAAACACATTTGTAAAGGTTTCACACACAATTTCAATCTGTTTTGAATTGCCAGAAGGTTAAAACAAAAAAAGTAATATAATTATATAACATGACATACAGCAAAATGTCTTTATATTACAAAATATTGGAATTGTCCTAAGAAAAAATGGGGGGTGCTAAGTACAGCCAAACCAAAACATTTTTTTTTTTTAACCTAAGATTTCACAGGATAAATGATGAAAAAATAGTTGGCTTTATTCAAACCCCCCAACTAATTTTATCCATTTGCCAGTAAAATAGGGGGTTATGGGCAGAATGAGACTTATTAGTGATGGGCCATGGACTTAATCAAAGGTGCATTCTATTACCTTCATGTGCCCATTATGAAAATGGGGGGGGACGCATCTGATTGGCAGTCTTACTGCCATTATTCTGCAAAATAATGGGTCGCGAATGCATTTCCATTATATTACGCTGTTTTCGGTAAGAGAATAGAAATAAGGGTTTGCAGTATCATATAGGGGCTCATAAGTATCTTGGCCGAAAAAAATTAAATAAATGGGACTCGGCTGGCCTCGTCCATATTTTATTTTTTCCCGCCTCGGACACATTATTCGACACATAAAGGATACTGAATCCACCTTATTTTCTTACCCTGTGTAGGATTTCCGGCATAGTAAATCAACATCAATGAAAAAGCTAGTCAACCATACTAACTCGACCTGAGGTCATGATGCCATACTCAAGTAAAATCCCACCCTAAAATCTAAGTTTAGCAACCCCAATGCAATTAGAAACAATTTCGGGTGATCAAACATTTTACAACTCAAATTGCATGTTAAACAATTTGTTTATTCTACCATGAGCATAAGGCTAAAATAACTTTTATAATAAATCAACAACATGGCCTCACAATTTAATTTAATTTGCATTTTATACGTTTTTCATGTGTTTAAAAATTTAACATTTTAAACAAATAGTATTCAGGTCAAAGGCCAGTCACAAAAAAACTAAGGTCACAAGTAGGGCTGCCGGCTGCTCCCACTGACATTTACAAAATGTTGGCCAATTTGGTTCAATTTTTGTGACTAGTTCAAGTTCTATTTTAAAACATCTTTTTTAAAGTTGCTTAAAGATTTAAAATATACTTTGTAAAAGAAAGAACAGCGAGAAGACAAATATCTGCTTCACATTTAATAGGGGAAAAGAATTTTACAATGTTTTCAAAATTCCGAAGGGAACAGTAAGGACGAGGGTAGTATATGAGATTCTATCGTGAAAGTTGAATTTTGAGTCAGACAAAGATTGTGCTATCCCACACCCAAATTCCCCAAAAAATGCAGACTTCAAAAAAAAAGAGCAGTACAGTACGGCTACCATATCTGGGTCACAACACTGGAATAACGTTGGAATAATATTACTAATTCACTTTAAAAGGTTCTTGTCCGATTATGTGTATCGTGTTCGCTACTTTAGTAGGTGGGACATGTCCTTTAGTTGTTGTTTTGTAGTTCCATCGGGGGGGTAGGGGAAAACCAAGTGTAAATTCATAATAAACTTATTAAAATCATATAAGCGTCTGTTCCCACAAATAAAATCTGCACATTTTCTTGAAAAAAAATAACAGTCACTTCAATTTCAGTTCCCCAATATCGGTGCTAATGGATACCATGACTTCAGCTAAACAATGGAGTTACAAAGATTTAAAGATATTCAATCACGGCCCGGTATGCGGTTGTAGACAAACATCTTCAGTTCCCTTTCATCGGGGACGTGCGAGGACATTGTGATATTGTCGTTGCCATGGAAGAGAGTTAGCTGTTACCGCTCTCCAATTAGACTGAGTACTTTTTTAGGATAAAATACTTATCCTCATTAACCAGATAAATAAATATTGAGCTTCTATATGTCGTGGGTTCAATTAAACTTTGCCATATTTTATCTTTTTTGTTTAATTCAATTCATTTATTCGAAAAGAAACATGAACAAACATAATGAGATGAATGTGGCAGGGCAAGCTTCTTTGACCCAATAACTTTGTGCAGAACCCAAAATCCGTAAAAATTGCTTAACTTCATTTTATACAGTTTACCGCGGTTTTTTTTCAGAAGAAATGTAGTGTCAACGACCTATATTATAAATGTACACTGGTTAGTTATTGTGAAGAAGGGTAGGGTATGTGTCACTCAACCCGAATCGTGGAGGTGGTAACACAATGGCCCTACATACCAGGCCCATCGTAATATCTTTAGCTCATGGTTTGCTGAAGTCTATACATATCCATTGGTCTCTGATATTGGGAAAAAGAAATTGAGGTGACGTTTTATTTATTTTTAAGAAAATGTGCCAGTTTTATGTGCGGGAACAGACAGTTATTTTCCCTTAGCCCCTCGATGGGGACTACAGAATTTGTTATACAGTTGGTTATTTGGTCCACGCCCCATAGTCTACTTGATATGAGAGCCTGGCACTACACTTATCACCAAGTATTGTGCAAAAAAAAAAATTGCAGTTTTGATAGTGGAAGCAATAATGCACATTTCAAGGCTCTATTCACTATTGTATATAATATTGATGGTTAACCATTAATCGGCAGTTTTTGGTCTGTATCTTGAGAAAGAAATGGATTTGGAAGCTGAAATTTCAGGGTGACAATAAGAAAAATATGGTCTTTCAATAGCCAATACCAAAACTGATGCTACTTCTGGGTAAATCGAGGGGGTCCCAAAGGCAATCGAAACAAGCACCTTTAATCATCGAATGAAACAAATACATGTAGAAAACCTAATTGCATAAATACAGTGTTCTCTGTAACATGCTAATGTGAGATTTTAACATGTATTTCAATGGGAGGATTATTTTGTGGTGTGCGCCCTCGTGCAGCAAGCTGATGAGTTTTTGGCCCAAAGATATGGTCCTGGACCATATATTTTCAGCTCGTCTCATAGCGGCACAATTCATGATTATGTGTGTGCTCTATTCTGTTAATGTGTTTTTTAAGTAACACAAAAGAACGATGTTCTGCCGGTTCGGATTGCATAGCGTATAACTGTGGGTGCTCGCCTTGTAACCCGAAAGTCGTGGGTTCGATTCCCACTCCAGGCGTAAAATTTTACTTCAATAGTATTTTGTCTTGGGGTTAGAGATTGCAATGAAAACAAGGCGACTGGAGTAGAAAATAGAAAAAGTAGAATAGCTGCCTTATGAGATAATTTAACCCTTTTACACCCAAATTAATTTTAGGATTTCATCTTTGAACTGTCACCTAAAGGTATGTCTAGATCTCTCAACATAGCAATTCACATGCAATCTCCATGTCAAAACTCCTTGCTTAAAGTTGTAAAGGACATTATAAACTTCTAAATGAAAGCAAACTTCATCTTTTGGATTGTTCCATACTATGAGATACAAAAATATTCTTATGTATTTTCAAGTATTTATTTTTATTAACTGGAAACGCTCAGGTTCTATGGGTGCGAAAGGATTAACTGCTTATGGTCCTGGACCTGCCTGTAAAGCCCATGCATGATATACTTCCAGTTGCAGCGAGCGACTGGCATGCGCAACACCGGATTTTGACCCAAGATCAAGTGTTACACATGCTGCTCACGAGCAGAAATCGCTCACCGCGACTAGAAGTATATCATGGGGTTAACACACGTCATCTGCATCTCAGTTTTCAAATGGGGACATAAACATTTGACCTCTGGATGACAACACAAAAAAGCTATTTAATTCATAAAGATCAAAGCACAATCCCAAATCATTACATACAAAAGGTTATAGTAACATGCTATACTTACATCAATATAGCAGGCATTGATATAATCCGAATGAGGGTCACCTTCTAGAAGTTTTAATTTCACACGAGAATGGTCATCTGTGAAAGGGGGAAACATGAAGTGCAATCATACACGGGATTGATTTTGCAGTTGTTCACCAATTATACCAATCATCTCTGAACAACCCTAATATAAAGAGACAATGACACATTTGAAAAATAGTGCCCCCTCCAGATTTGTCAAAATTGATATTTTTGCACGGCTGTTAAGCTTTTATATAATGTAGCCCTCATCTGAAATGATTAAGCCCAAATCAACCCCCTTAGGGGTAAGCGGAATTATTTTATATTAAAATCACTCTGGAGTGGTTTTATTCAGTAGACAGTGGATCATGGTGTGAAACACAAGAAAACACACACCAGAGTTGATTCCCATGGTATCCACCCTGTTTGGTTAGTCGGTAATCTTTGTGGTTTTATCATCAATAAGTAGGAGTTTGTGAAATTCATGTAATCAACCTATTTGTTGATTAAAGTTACAACATGCCCACAAACTAGACTAAAGATCACTGAAAGTCTTCAGTCTCATATTAAGGCTCCTCTATATTTTATGGTTTGATGATATTTTTGTGCATAATATATCTGAATTCATTCATGGTCTTAGACTACCATTTGCAAGCAAATTAAAGACATTTCATATTTTGCTGAAAATGTGTCAGTGCCGCTTTAAATAGCTACACTGTACCTGTACATATATTTCCCATTTGTGAACAAGAAGAATGTTCATTTCTTCTCATTCTTCTTCAAAGACAATCCACCCTTTTGTATAACCTGTCACATATGGCTAGTACAAATAATAGAGAAGTCAATAACTACAATGCACAGACTATCAGGATGTAATACCATAGAAAGTGAAAAATAATACAAGGATACTCACAAGCAATAATATTTGCGTATCTGTTCTTTTGTTTATTCTCAGGTTTCATGGCGACAGTCCAAGGGTGGAGTTTACCATCTGGTAATGCCTGTGTTATGATAACAAACACATATTCTATGGTTCAAGTTTTCACCTCACAGCTGGAAATTTGTCTTGGCTAAAGCCCAAAGCAATTTAAAAAATATCACGGTCCTCGGACCGCTTGTGTCGCCTGCCATGTGACCTTTGACCTCTTAAACAAATCAGGGTTTGCATCCATAAACCAAGTTTGGTTCCAATGAACTTCAACTTTTTAATTCAGGTCAATTTTAATTTTCAGTATCTTACACTTGACCTAATAATGACCTTTGACCTTGAGTATATGACCTTTGAAGTCTCATCAACATATGCGGGATCACATGACTCAAGTTTGGTTTAAATCCATTGAAGCATGCAGAATAGAGGCAAAATGTTAACCCTTTTTCACAACAACAGACTACATCAACAGGCAACATGGACAAAGTGATATCCCTATGTGTCTTCCTGCCTTAAGGCAGGGCAACACAAAAATACAGCATTCCCAGAATGCATGTGTCATCTGCCATTGTGCTTTGTGAATGAGGACAAGGGTCACAAGAGGTGACCAACACATGGGAGACTATGTACAAGTTAACCAAGCAATTTTATAATTCTGACCATTTTAAAGTCAGATGAGTTCAAAAAGGTCACATGAGGTCACCAACATATGGGACTTTATCCAAGGGCCATTGTATCTAAGTGTCAAGAAAATCGTTCAACATATTTGGATACACCAAGCAATTTCATAATTCTGACCATAAAAATGTTTTGTAATTCCCAAAGAGTACTGTGTAAAATTAACATTGGTCAACCAAAATAGTATCTTTTTTCATATACCAAGATTTTGACCATTCCGGTAAAAGTGATTTGCTAAATCAGCAAATCGAAAAAATCATCAAAAATCAGATTTTAGCATGTCTGTAACAAGTATAGGTATCCCAACATACCCTGCAAATGATAAGACCAGAAGCAAGCTAATAAGGACAAAATTGGATATTTTAGCCATTGCTGTCCGAACGGACACTTTCTACAACACGTAAGTGAATGGAGAGTCATATCTTTGAACACTGCCGTTTTCTTCCTTTTTTGTCGACTCTTTACTTGTAAAAAGTAACTTATGAGGATTCTACAGATATATCCTTCACTTTTAAGCTATTCCTGCAAATTAGAAATATTTTGACCCATTCTAATGAATCACTGATAGTGTCTTTAAAAAAATCATCAAAATTTGAATTTTGGTATTTTTGTTACTGGCATAGATAACATAACCTTTAAGTGGTTGGTTTGAAATCTGTGTATTAAAGACAAGGCAGTACCTTTTATCTGATTCTTTAATTTCTATACGTGCATATCCAAATTCCAACTTGAGATAAAAAAAGCCTTTCCTTGTGAATATCCCAGATTGTAAGCGTAATATTGTGCACCATGACCTGTACAGTTTGACCTCAAACACATATATTATTGATCTTTGTTTATTCTGTACTGGTGTAAACCACAATCAGCTGTTTAGTGTAGATTTTGAGTCATCATCTCTGTATGTCTATATGTGGGAGACGGTAAATTTCCTCAAATACTTAATTATTTTACTATTTGGTGTTTTTGTTTCTACATTAAACTTTAAAGTAGCCATGTGGAATTGTACATGGTTATCTTTGATTTATAAGCTAGAAAATGCATTTCCACATTTTTTTATTATCTCATTATTGCTGCTTATCCCTTTAAACCTGGGATTCTGGGGATGAGGCTATTAGCCATGGCCCTTTAATATCTCTTTACATTTTTTGAGTTTTTATGGAACAACACTTCTACTACAGCCTGTCTCAAAAAAATTGTGCAAGTGAGAAGCGCCCTCTTTGATAATTAAAAAAAAAAAGAAAATTGAAGAAAATACTGTTGTGACATGGGGCTTACATCAAAGTCAAGGGCAGAATATTCACTTTCAAATGTTGTTTGTTCTGTTCAATTATTGCTCTTTTATTGACTGTACTGTACATGTATTTGGATATAACATTCTATTCAAATCACAATTGTGATTTTACCCTTTTGTCGTCAACTAAACATATCTTAAGATTAAAACAAGCAAATTGAATAGAACAAATGGCAATTGAAAGCTAAGACTGCACCTCATGTCACCAACATATTTTCTAATTGCCAAAGAGGGCACTTTTTGCTTGCACAATTTTTTTTTTGAGACAGGCTGTAATTCTAATATTCAAAGCCTATTACCTGATATTCCTGTTTCAATCCATCTGTAGAGCTAGCCTTCTTTTCCTTCACATAATTAGCTAGTTGATCCACCCTCAATGGTTTGCGACCCGATTCCTTCTTGGCTGCCCCTTGACCTTTGCCATTCTGTCGAGAATCAAAATTGGAGAGGGCATCGTCTGACTCAACATGTTTCATCCGGTTTTTCGGTAGCTCGGAGTTGATCGGTTTTGGCCGTGGGCTCCCCTCCTTGCCAGTCTTGTTCACTGTGTCAATGAGCAAAGTTAGTTTTCCTTAATTCCAATGTCACAAACGATTGGTTTTTTGTAATAATATTTTGATTATGTACAAAAAGAGAGACAGAAAAATCCGTGAAGATAAACGATAAATTCTTGCCCCTTGGGGGTGGAAAACGGGGTAGGGGGATGTGCGGCTGAGAAGGGTATCATTTTCAGTGATTTTGGCATATTGATCGGTCCTTTTTCTTGCAAATTAGTAAATGAAAGGGTTTCAAGTGTATTTTCCGATGGTCAATCAGGAAAGAAGAATGCATGCAAACCACGAGTGTGAAAAATAGTGCTGCCAGAATGGCTCAAAATACATGTTAACAGATAGTTTTCTCTCAACTTCTGCTTCACCCCAAAACTTCCACCAGCAGGTATAAGGATGGGTAGCAAATCTGTCTTTTTTGGTATCTTTTCAGGGTAGTGGTTGAAACACCCGGCCACACATCCCTACCCAAACCAAAAGTGAGAACCCCCCTCCCAGGATTCTGGTAGGGATGTCAACATCTTGATTTTCCATGACAGGAATTGCCACAGACTCATGGACTTTCACAAACCCTTGCTGTTTTTACAGAATGTAACCATCCAAATTATTTTCAAATTTGTGGAAGTAATTTCAGTAAGTCAATTTCATTATGTCTGAATATTTTTCCATATCATTGTGTCCCTTTAACTCAAGTTAGGGTGCAATTACTAATTTTAGACTTTGTCTAAGAACAAGCCTGACTGCAAAGATGAACCTTTGATGTAAAGCTCACAAACACACCAAAATCTGCATATACCCACCAATGACGTTATTTAGCTGTACTACATTTGTTTCATCAGTTTTCTTCATTCTGTCTTCTTTCTGACGTCTGAATATGTAAAGTAAAATAAACGATATCTATAATAAGTTACTGTAATAAAAAGTGGTAAAACTGCTACTTTGCTTTTATATTAATGTTTTATAAATTCACAATTCAGTAATTGTATGATTAGTGATGGCGGGCTCCAATCAGTAGAGCTGGAATTGGTCCAATTTTTTTTGGCTGAATCGGCTTTCAATCTGGATTAGGAGAAAAGCCATCAGCTCCTGATCCACTGCACCATTCACAAAAAAATACTGCACTGCAAGTAGTTCAAACTTGCAAGATCCCTCTGGCAGGTTAACAGAGACTTTGCACAGTACTCCTTGGGAAAAAGACAAGATAGCTCAATCGGTTAGAGCGCTCGACTCCAGTGCATTGTGCTCATCCATGCATATACGCGTGCGTTCGAGGCCTGTGAGATTCGGTTATCTTGTAATTTCCCTGGACAAGAAATTAACCGCTTGGTTGTTCCGATTTACCTATGCGATATTTGGGAAGCTGGTCCTGGCTGCGATGGTTATCTCGATGTATGTTTGTTGATAAGGGAAAGCGCTGATCCTGATCTGCTGCATCCTTTGAAATGATGCTAAATGATTTATGGTATGGTTTGGCCACAGTGATCAGCAGCCATTTGTGAAAGCGCTTAGAGGCCAAATAGCATAAGGCGCTATATAAATCCCTGCTATTATATTAAAAAGAGCAGAAAACTTTGATTCCAGATATAATAACTATACATACAGGGTAAATTTCATCAATCTCTACAGTCAGAACCAGAGGGTGTATTGAGTCCATCCCACAATGCACCATTGCATTGGATTATGGGATTGGTTCAAAACCACCCTCTGAGTAAGAAGAACCATGCATGACATGTGTAGCATTAACAGCCACTGCCATTTATCTAATATTTAAATCATTGTTTAAGATCAACTATTTTGGGTTTAACATCCAAATGGATATTAGACCAAATTCGTACTATTAGACCAGTAGATATTAGACCAGGTGGACATTAGACCATGTGGATATTAGACCCGATGGCTATTAGACCAATTGAGTATTAGTCCAAATGGATATTAGACCAAAAGGAAATATTAGACTAGATGGATATTATACCAAATGGGAATTAGACCAAATGGTATTTTTGGTTATTAGACCAAATGGTAGTAGACAAAATGGGCATTAGACTAGATGGGCATTAGACCAAATGAATATTAGACATTCTGGTTATTATATAAATTGAATGTTAGTCTAAATGACTATTAGGCAAATTGGTATTAGACAATATGGGTTTAGACAAATTGAAGTTATTGGCAAATAGCTATTAGACCAAATGGCAATAAACCGATACACAGTATAGGTGTAAGGTGTATAATACGATTAAGCAGAAGCATGGTACACATGCAAGTACACATGGCTCCACACACTTTAATTCCTACCTTTGTCGGATGATTACAACAGCAACGAAAGCAGCAACAATGATGAACTACAATATGCCCATGACCACACCGACGATTGTGATTGTTGACTACTTCCTTTCCATTACATTGTACCAATGTGAATTACACAGAAAAGATATGAAAAAGAGGACATTAAAGGGGGATGGCCCGATTTAAGGCTATAAATTTTGCATCTTGATAGAATAGTCTATGCCAAAAACCCATGGAAGTTCGCGTCGATATTTCGACCGTTTGAAGTGAGAGCTAGAAAAGTGATTTTGTAATGTGTGACATAATATTGGTACACCAAAATGGCATATTTTCACTCATAAATCCAAAACCAAAACATCCTTAGCCCTAAGATTTCACAGCCTAAAATTTTTACCACTTCGGTTAAATCTGGGGTCCCTGGGGACGGGGCTATTAGGATCGGACCATGGCCTTTAACATACCACAATCCCTATCAAAAAATTAGTTGGTACATTAATGGTGTTCTTTGAAGTATTAAAGTCTTAATTCTACCATAGAGATCGCACTGAAAAGTACAACTTTAAATATGAAGCCAACCGAGAGGGTGTAGTGAGTCCATCCACCAATGCACTAGTTTTGGGAAAGTACACCTCAACAAGGTATGTGTCCCACATCAATCCTATTTTCTAACACATAAAAAATCCCTTTTCACCACTCATTTCAGCCCACAAAGTGCTAGGCTTAGGGAATTTTAGCATGGTCATGAATATGTCTTGTAGCTTTTAAACTTTAGGACACTTTTGCCCTAAGTACTGCAGATGACGTGTGTTTAGTGCAGTAGTAGGCACACAAGCACTGCATTGTGGAATGGTTCAAAACACTTTCTGAGCCAACTCCCTGCCCATGGCCCCACTAATCAATGCTGGGTGATCTTAAAAGTGCATGGAACAAAAATCACATTGAATAGGGGAGAGGGGGTTAGTTTATACCAGGTATACAAAGGTGCCAACAATTTGTCCGACATTGCATAACTCTCCCTTAAAGGTGCTTGTTCCGATTATGGGTATTGTGTTCTCTATTTGCATGAGAGCGTTGCACTTGCACATACAACCTATCAAGTACCGTGGGGAAAAACAAAAATTGCGGTTTTGATGGTAGACGGCAATAATGCATGTTGCAAAGCCCTATCAATACTGTGCCAAAGTCAGATGGTTAACACTAAAACGGTGGGACGGTTTTTTGTTTCTATGCTTGGGAATGAATGGTTTGAGAGCTCAATTTCAAGACAAAATGAGAAAAATGGGGCCTTTCATCTGATATCAAAATTGATACTACTTCCGGGTAAATCAGGGGGGTCCCAAAGGCGATCGGAATACGCACCTTTAAGGAATCATTCGATCAAAGGTTTCCCTGCAAAAATGGGGGCTACCTGGAAGTAGATCAGGATACTGCTTGTGCACACCACATAATTTTAGATTTTCTCCGCAAACATCGCTGCTTAATAATGTGAAGTCACATTCACTTTACCTAATTCCGATTTATACTTGCCACCCTCTGTGATAATTTTTTGAAGTCAAGCCCGAATTTGATGTAAAATTCCCCGTAACAAATTCTTGAAGGCTGAATTTAAAGTGAACAAAATGAAAAAGCCACTCCCCACACAAAAATTAGTAAAATTACAATTTTATTTACATGCTATCATTAGGAATGCAACCAATTTCTCTTGAAATGCAACACCAAGTTCGGCGTAAAATTTGAGAATATTTTACATTCAGATCATAATATCTTAATGTCTTACAGTGTCCTTATTTTTTCAGTGATCTGAACGATGGAATTTTTTTAAATTGGAAAAATCAAATTGAATATCAGGGGTTCGGCTCGGGTCTGTGGGTATTGGTTGCTATGTTGTACGTACATACATAGCAACCAATTCAAGTGAGCATGCATAGTATACATGTTATCAATCAGCTTTCTTTTTTAATTATTATTATTTACGATACAGCTATAATAGCAAAATGACTAGTAATTTTTTTAATTGTGAGCTACGATTTGGGACAGGGGTCAAAAATCATTTTATATCCCATAATGCAAGGGGCGAAGTTTCAACATTCTCATACACGGCGGACCGGAAAAAAAGCAGCAGTTCAGAAAGTTACATTCAATTACGTGGTTAGGGAAATATCGTTCGTCGCCCAAGCTCTGTTCGAAGGTGGTGTGCTGCGGGGGGTGTGGAACAGCAAATAAGACCATGGATAGCTCTTGGTCTGGCCATGTTGGAGCAACCATGTATTCATCTTGGCTAGAGCATACCTGAGAACCACTGTGTTTGGACATAAAAAGAGGAGCTGTTTGGGTATATGTGCCTTTTGGCATCGTTCCAAGCCCCGAATCCGCTGAAATGCCTTCCGCCATCTGAGGCCATCAAAGTTCAAGCCTCAACCACGCTGCAAAGCACGTCCCGCATATTTAAGCATTTTACACAAAAACATTCTTTGATCCCAAGCGTGCATGGATGATGGATGCATATTTTGCTTTATTGTTGGTTTAATATATATGACCCAAAACTCCTTAAAGGAAAACCAGGAAATTTTCAGCGGCCTGATTGGTTGTAGATCTGGCCAAGAACATCTCAGAGTCCAAAGAGCATTTTGTCGACCACCTCGATACAATGATTGCACATATGGTTTCTATGGTGGATTTAAAAACATGCAAACATGCACAGCATTTCATGGGTAAAACACATGGTGTGTTTATTGTGAGCTGTTCCAAACAAGCAGTCAATGAGGAACGCAGGTTAAACCAAGGTTTCCCAACCTGGGGGTCGCGACCCCTTTTGGAGGCACGGGAAACTAAGAAGGGGGTGTTAAGTCATTTAATGAAAATTGAAAGTACTTGTCCAAAAAGGCAGGAACAGCTAGAATGGTTAATCCATACAATTTAATATAATTTATCTTTGTCAACTCCAACTGATTTTTGCCAGTGTTTGAATCAATTGAATTTGTATGTGATTAGGAAAATCAGTATACAATTGTCACGTAACAGGGATGTCAAAGATCAAAATTTACTTGACTATTAATGAAATTAGTCATGTTAAGCAAGCCAGACTGATTTTGCAGTGTTGATTAATTCAATTGAATTTGTATTTGCACCACGATTTGCAATGAAATTAGTGGTATTTTGCAAACTTCGTGCCGCACTTGTTTAGGAATGGAGAGCACCATGCCTTATACCCACAACAAAATTTTTTAATTAAGATTGCCTTTGCTCCCTGTCAATAGAACATTCGAGCTTCCGGTAGATATGACGACCTTGTTGCAAGACCCTTCCCCTGGCTTGAAAACTTGGCTTGCCACTGACAGACTCTCCAGAACAACCTTCAACATATCTCAAATCTTTTGAGAATATACTAATTATGAGCAATGGGGTAGCGGCAAGTTAAGTGTCAAGAAATGGGGTCGTCGGGACAAAAAAGGTTGGGAAACCCTGTCTAAAATCTTTGTGGCTGACACGATGAAAAAAGCAGTCACACAGGTACACCAATAGAATGATTTATAGTAAGAATGAAATATCTACCTGTATATGGCAATGATGGGTCCCCATTCCACATGTTCCTGAAAACAGTTTGAATAAAACACAATTTATATCAAATCATCACACTTAAAATAGTCAGGGCATGACAAATTAAGGACTATCCCAAATAGTTTGTTATTTGTATTTAAAGTGATTGGCTGCAGATTATTAGTCTTTTTAACTTAAATAGCTCAGTCAAAAATCGAGACAAAGGAATAGTATTCCTACTTTTGGTTTAGCTGGATCAAATGCATCAAATGGCACCATAAAGTATCCACTGGTGTAAGCGATCAGGTCCGGACATAGGTGGTAATATACTCTTTTTAACTAAAAAGTGGAAATTATGTTTTTTTCCTACTTTTAATGTGAGATGACACCATACAATTGTCCAAAAGGTGTGTAAGCAAATGCCATGCCGGCTATCAGTGGCCAATTACTTTGTAATTGCAGTGATGCTGTTTTAGTACAAGTAAGATATGGACCAGGATAAACATTATTGGAGTAATTACAATACACATCTTCTGGAATCACAAAACATTAGTGCCCTCCCTTAAAACTTTTGAACCTTACAATTGAATTTACTAGTAATCTACATTACGTAGTCCAAGTTTAGGATGGTGAAGGGCCCCAAATAAGTCTGTTGATCAAAATGAACTATGTCAACTTTGAACTTGCTACCTTTTAATATTACCTGCAGTTGATACTAATTTAGATGGAAGGCTGCAGTGTAGTTAGAAGGCTAATTAATTATGTGTATTTAAATAATATCTCTGGGTTAATTTTCCCCTTTTATTCGCTTTTGCTTGTTCTTCAACCCACTTTGTAATCATAAATATAGGGTTGTCAAGGTGAAGAATCTATTTCCTTAGTGTTCTTGCTCTCGCCACATGCGCACACAGACACTCATGCATGCACACAAACACACATACACACACACACACTCACACACTTTTAAAGCTAATTGAGTTCCTCAGAGAACTCCTCCCCATTCTTTCATTCAAATAACTTTGTGTACAAATAAATTTGTATGCTTTGGGCTCAACTTCCTTCAGTTGACTTTCCTTCTAATGTGCAATAAGATGTAAATTTCCAATGACAGTATTGACTGGAAAGTAACCGCAGATCATATTTCTGCCACGCATAATACCAAGTCTAAATTGGGAATTAAAACCAGTTGGGAATCAATGAAATTAAATAAATTCACATAACTCTTTAAGAATCTTACATATAAGATTTTCAAAAATGTGCCCCTCCCCACCACACAGATAGAGAGCAGAACAACGACAAAGCAAGGGGTTCCATCCTATACTCTTGCGAAACTCTAAAAATACTGCAAGTAAACTCGCATCATCCCCCTGGCAAGATGGCAGTATGGAACATGAACTCAGATGACCTTTGACCTTGGTCCATGGCCATTGACATCATCAACATATGAAGGAACCCTATTGCACCTTATCCCCAAGGCTGGTTTGAATCAGACTTGAACTTTTCTTCGAAGACCCAAAAAGCAAAAAACCTAACCAAACTGGAACACACACACATACAATGAAAACCTAACCAAACTGGAACACATACATACACATACAGATATGCACACTCTTGCAAAATTCCCCTTCTGCTTTTCAAGCCAGGGGGATAAAAAAATGTACAGGTGTGTGTAGGGGATTGGAAGAGATGGTCCACTGGTTAGACTAGTAATCATTCTGCTTGAGATCCCCTGTTCAATTCCACATAAAGCTTTTTATCAGACAAAATATGGATTTAATCTCATCATATCTTACCCCATCTCCAGCCTTGCTGACAGATCCTTGACTTATATCATAGGTAGCACCCTCCTGTAATGGTGGGTTGTAGAATCTTCCATACGTCTTGTTGTCACCAACGACGAAGCTATCTTCGGTTTTATCCAACTCGGCTGCGATGTATGAATTTGGCGATTCTTGAAATGACTTGACTTCTCTTTTGCTGATACCAGATTTCTTTTCTACTTGGATATAAAATGCCCTGAAATTTAAAGATACATTGTTATCATGGTTAATTTGAGCAGTAAGTATCTGCTGGTGAAATTACACTTACCACCTATGATACAATTTGTCTGATGGGCTCATTACAAGACACAACATAAGATAGCCCTCTGAGTAACCAATCAAAATAGTGCTTCTATATCTATGTGTAAACCATACCACCATTCCTACAGAATCTCTGGTTAGCTCATTTCATGACTACCTTCCAAGTGACCAATCAAAATAGTGCTTAGATGCCGATAGATAGGCAGGGAGAGCCCATGGTGTTAAAGGTGCGTGTTCCGATCGTCTTTGGGACCCCCTTGATTTACCCGGAAGTAGTAATGATTTTGATATCAGATGAAAGGGCGTATTTTTCTCATTGTCGTCCTGAAATTTGAGCCCTCAAATCCATTTCATTCCCAAGATAAAAACAAAAAAATGTCCTTTAGTGGTTAACCATCAATATTAGCACAGTATTGAATAGGGCTTTGCAACATGCATTATTGCGTCTACCATCAAAGCCGCAAGTTTGTTTCCCACGGTACTTGATGGGGTGTATCTGCAAGTGCCAGGCTCTCATATCAAGTAGAGAACGCAATACACATAAATCGGAACAAGCACCTTTAAGTTCATTGATACCACTTCTGGCTAAGTTGGGGGGGGTCCATTAATGATAGGAACAACCACCTTCAGTAAGCACACAATAATACTTATGATTTTGGTACTATTGAACAGCCATAATGCTCCTCTTCACAATTCTGTGAAGCAGCAAAAGTGTTGATTTCCATGAAATGCACATGTACAGTGTACAATAGGCAAAAATTTACTTTTTGCACAACAAAGGCAGTTGTGGCTCTAAATTTAAGGTACAGTCACACAGAAGACAGCTCCCGGCCCATCCTCTTCCCAACTACACAAGACCACTTTTCTTTCAAAATCAGCTATAGACTTGTTCAAACTAGCAAAATTTGTTCAGCAAAGCACTTGTTCAGTCCACGATCAGTCGCAGACCTTAATGCGACAGCAAAAGTTTTGACATGTTGTTGTCAAGATTGCATTTCTGTGGTCCGCCAAGTGTAATTGCAGATTTAAAATGTCTAGTTGGCTTGCATCTTCTCTCCCACTTGGAGCAGAGTCATTGCCGACCACTTTGCAACTGCACACAAACACTCATGATGTGCGCCAACTCATCGCCTACCGCTTCCAAACTGCTCATGTGTTCATGCCGACCTTCCCGATTCAAAAATTTGCCACAATTTTTTCGCAAGAAAAATCTTTGGTGGGGTTTTTACAAATTTGCCACATGCTCCCGACCACGCAAAACTGCAGAAGACTGTACAGGACAGTCCCAGACCTTGCCAAATCTAAACATGAAAAAGAAAAACTGCTCACAATTTTCGAAAAATGGTCAATCGGCACCAATGCAGAATATTTTTTAAGGGGCCAAATAGCCTTTCATCAAGGGGGTGCGCTTTATTTTTATTTCCTATGGTCCCTTTACATGATGTGGTATAGCGTCCTCTCACGGGGAAGTCGCTTGCGCATCGCCTTTCCGTATATAATTTGTGTGCTTTGTTTTCTTTATTTTTCGGGATAAATCTTCCATAACTTTCCTGGGAACTGATTGGCCAATACAGACTAATGCGCCGTATGAATGCATTGCGATCAAACAAATGTGATACTACTGTCTGGCGGCATTGTTTTGTATTACTGCGGGTATTTGTCTTGAGGTTAAAGAAAGGGTTCAGTTGAAAGATAATCTTGGCACGAGCAATCAGTTAGTATATTGGCACGAGCAATCAGTTAGAAGGTACAATCTCCCATTATAATGATCACATAATACTTTGATTGACACATTATGCTTGCACAGAACTATCCCTATTTGCACAAAGACGCCTCGCTCCGCTCGGCCGAAGGCTTCGTATTCGATACACACCTCTGGCGATACTGCTTAAGACGTCTTTGACAAAGACTAGGGGCCATAGAGCAGTGCTCTCCTAAATCACTCTCCCTAATCACCACTAGAGAGTGATTTGAAGCTCTCCTTAGAATCAGATCCATAGTCTGTCTGTTACATGCATATCTTTTTTTCCCCATTTTTATGGACATTATCTTTAAATGGCTTCGGCAAGATAATTAAGTCTTCTTGCAAGGACACAGATATGTCTAGTTTATTTTTCTTTATATCCTCTTGATTGCTTGACAATTTTCGTTTTTTTTTTTAGCTGCTCATCTATGACTCCTCTTAAAAGTTCCAGGAGAGTTCTTTTTCACTCCCCTACTCATTTTGAATATCAGTCCCTGGAAAAGGTGGTACCTTCAGGATTTTTTTTTCAAAAGGACCAGAGAGGACCAACAATTACCTGGAAGATTTTGGTGACAGATGTCAAATTTTGGTGCACCCGAGGAAACATTTCATAGTGGTAGTAACCCCCTCCCCCATGGTAAGATGATGATTAATACATAAACCTTAAAATAATACTTACGAGACATATTTTGAGGTAACTGCCATTAGGCTTATTGTCACAGCGGTGTCGGGAATGTCAGCCGAGGTGTCTACACGAGGTGCCCTTGATGGAGGATCAATATCTGCAAAAGTAGAAACATTTCATAATGTCTATCAATAGTCAAGTGAAAATATAAGTAATGCCAAATATCATGTTTTAAATGGAAAATAACTGTGGCACTGATGTTTACAAACTGATGTTTACAGTATATAGTAGAGTTATAAACAAGAATCCTATTCTCAAAGATTGGGGAAGAATGTTTGAAGATGTTTCTTATAGTTTGAAGGGTGCTGATCAGAATTTGTGGGTCCAACCTCTGGAAATGTGGGGAAATTGTGAAATAAGGGGGTAAAAGTATTACAGGGGTAAATTTTCACAGGAGTAAAAATCAAGTCAAATCATGTTTAAATGCACACCAATACATGTACTTTGGTCTCATTATAAGGATTAAAAAAGTATATTTTTGTCTATACCTTTGGTTAAACAGGTACAGCCCTATGAAGTTGCAAGGCCACCCTGGGGATAACTTAATCCAGTACTCCAATTTTGATGAAACTGGTGTCCAATTGTTTGTCTTGCCTAATTATAATTAATTGTGTAACTTGTGGGCAAAATGTAAGAAAGGTCTACATTGTCTATGTAGGTTACCAAAAAATTGAACTCAAAATTGTGTAAACCACAATCAGCTGTTTAGTGCAGATTTTGAGATGCCGTCGCTGTATGTCTATTTGCAGGAGACGGTATGCGGACAAATTTCCTCAAATACTTCATTTTTTTCACTATTTGGTGGTTTGTTTCTACATTAAAGCAGTTATATGCAATTGTACTCTCTTATCTGTGATTTAAATACATTTCCACATTTTTCTGATTCTCTCGCATTATCGCTGCTAATCCCTTTAAATGTGGCTGTGTGGATACATGTACAAAGGAGACACTTACCAGTAGCAACCATAGTATAGTTAAGTATGCTTGAATAGTTGCCTAGTCCTACTTTAGTAGAGGCAGCTATCCGTACTTCGTATCTTGTAGATGTTTCCAGATCATCTCTGGTTACTTGAGTAGATGTTCATAGCTATGGGTTCCAGTTCAACAAAGGAATCCTGCGCAACGTAAGTTTGGGTCGTAAGATCTCTCGGTAATTCTATACAGGAACTTCAGGAAAAACAAAAAATGTAACCATTATTGACTGGCATTCAAATATGCCTACAAAACTGTGCTTCAATCATTTCTACAGTCGAAAATGAAGGCAGTGTTTTGAAAAGTTGTATAGCCCTACAAAACACACACACACATGTGCACGCTGCATGTGCTCAACACACATGTGCATTGCATGACGTGCACACACATGTGCACACTACCCACATGCACATACCAATGAATGTGGCATAAACACCCACAATGAACATGCATGCACAACACCACACACAACACAAAAAATACACTCCCGAACCTTTTAATTTGTCTTTACAAAATTGTTCTCTTTCACATTATTTCTGGGAAATAAAATCTAACATAAATCTATGCTATATGCACTGCATTATTTTAAAGATTTTAAAATTATCATCGCCAATAGGAAACCTTCCATACAAATTACTTCAGTGCTAATAAAAAAAGACAAGCACCTATATTGAATACTCCGATCCATTTCCTATCCTTAATTATCATTCTAGCAGGGACTGTAGTGAAAGAGTGTGCGCTTCCGGATAAAATTGCTGAATTTTTGCACACAAGTACTGAATTAGGCATTGATAATCCATAAAATTGATGGAAGCCTTTCCCAACCCACCCTTAATGGCCCCCAGCTTGGGTTTCAAGGTTTATCAGGGGTCAAAATTTAAAATGTTCCGAATTGTCCAAAAAAAGCACACCATGGTGTTGTTCTGGTTCAAGGAATCCAAAAAGGTATAGTTTTATACTATCTATGGCTTATAGTGTCCGGAGTTACGGGGTAAAAACTGTAAACTGGTCAAAAATATTTGGTGTGTACATGGGTCAAAAGTTAAAAGTTCTTTGATTCAGTTTAATATGTTGTGGCAAATTGGTTTTCCCTAGCTTAAGATTGAAATAAGGAATAGCTTTGCCTTATCTTTTGCTTATTTTTTTCACGTTATCAACAAAATAGTTCACGGTCAATAGAATCCATAGCTGTCATGATTGTTGACTTTTAATTTCGCCGTTTTGGTTGAATAACTCTACACGACGTTAGAATAGATCAAAACTATTTCCTATATTTCATTCTATGAGCTACAACCAACAATTTGAACCACATTTTACAAAAATTGAGCAATTTTTAATATTTGACCCCTGTACCAAACTAAAATGCGTTTTTACCATTTTTACAGTTTTTCCCCATAATTCCAAAACTATAAGTTATAGGTAGTATAAACTATACCTTGTTGAATCCTTGTAACCAGACAAACATCATGGTGTGCTTTTTAAACACCTCGGACATTTTAAAATTTTACCCCGGTGTGAACCTTGAAATCCAAGCTGGGCCCATTAAGGGGTGTGACAAGGGCTTCCAATCAACTTTTTTTGACTATCAAGTATAAAGTACTTTGATGTACCAAAATTCACAATTTTATCCAGAATTTGCACACTCACATAAGATCTCTCCACTACAGTCCCCCACGATACAAGTGTTTATTGCAGATAATAACTTCCGTTCGATGACCTGCTCGATTGGGCATTTCCAAACGGATTTGGGGAACTGCTTACAACATGCATTTTTAACTATATGGCAAGTCTCTGTCTCAGTTACATTACAAAAATCTCTCTTAAACCTTATTCAATACATCTTAGTAATTCAAGATAATTTTGTGAACAAGGCTAACTCGGATTTATGCGATTCGTAAAATATGTCTCCGCCGATGTTCGCGATCACTAACATGTGATAATGCAACTACACACCCACCCCTCCCCAACACCCATCAACACCCCACCCTATCCCCACACCCAGCAACACCCCACCCCATCCCCAACACCCTGCAAACCAACCCCACCCCCTCACACAACGATCCCCCGCAACACCCACCCCCACACCCCCCACTTCCCCACCCACCCACCCCAAACACTCTGTACACCCCCCCACCCCTCCTGAACACCCCTCAAAACCCCAACCCCCCCCCCCGCAACCCACCCCAACCCCATTTCCCTCTCATACGTGAGATTGAATACACTAGCTATCTATACTACCCTCCGCGAGCCTTACTTTTGCACAAATGTCTCATTTGGGGCCCCGACAAGAAACCTCTATACCACATTAAAAATTTTCTGCAAACCGCGAAACTAGTCCGCCGATATCGCGCAACTCAAATTTTTCGGCAACTCACCGCCCATTCGCATTTAGTCGTCCTTACCCAAAGTGTTTCTCTCCAACTTGGTGTACAACACAACCTTCCCGAGACCTTCTTGTGGGTGAAAAAAATCATTGTGGAGTGTCCTAGGTTCGCTCGGAGGGTAGGTACTCGATCGCTGTGTATCCCCCTCTCACTCTTGAGAGGGAAATACACTGCGCTCTCGATAGCTACCTCCGCGACCTTACTTTTGCACAGTATCCCAT